>VZSV01000012.1:10558166-10677423 GCA_013398735.1 Nothocercus julius
TATATGTGTGTGTGTGTGCATATATGTGTGTATGTATGTGTATATATATATACACACATATATGTGTGTGAATATATATGTGTGTGTGTGCATATATGTGTGTGTATGTATATATATACACACACATAAATATATATGTATACACACACACACTTATCATGGAGAGAAGACATGAACACTATATTTCACACCCAAACTCTTTTCTTTCCACTGAAACTCAGGAGTAGATTAGCCTTTGCGCAACTTAAATACAGCTTTTTTTAAAAAATAGGTATTAAAAAGAAGGGTAACATTCACTAATTTGCAGGTCTCTGCTACAGGTGATGTAATGATCCCTATTGTTTTAACCATAAACATGGTGCTTTTCTTTTCATTATTGGAAAGTAGATTCTTCAGAGGACATGGTTGCTGCTTGTAAATTGATGTTCCTCATTAAAGGTCTCTGTTTTCCCATGTTGGGATTAAAAGGGAATGGCTTCAGTGGCCCAAGCTCACCTAGCTCAGTTTGCTTTGGCAATTTGGGTTTGGCTGTTGCTGCATTGTGTTCCAGGAAAAGAGGAACCACTGATTAAAATATGTAGTCACTTGTTACAAAAGAAAGATTTTCTGTTTTTTTGTTTTAAAGGTGAAAAATAAACTATATTAAACTCCTGCTATAAGTCCCAGTCTGCTGACATCTTGAGCGATGCCTTTGAAAGAATCCCCACACTCTTAAATTAGCACTTGTAGCAATGTTTGGATATGCGCAGATTAGATGCATCCAGCGTCCTTTGGAGAAGTGCTCCAACATGGTCTGATGCCCAGTAAGACAGGCAGCCTGTCCAGGGTTTCCCCAGATGTTCCATGTCCCTTGGAGACCAACTGCAGGCAGCCTCTGCATCAAGGGTACAGGCACCACAACTGGAGATGAATGGAGAACAGCCCACTGTGACACATGGGGAATCACTAGGGGATTTCCTAATTGTGTTTTTAATTATTTACACAGTTCAAATAACGCTGGCATGCGAAGAGTTGTGGAATGAGGAGGGGGAAATTCATTTAATGAAACTTAAAGAATACAGTGGAAATCATTAATCCATTCTGCTATCTCATAAGCCTAACCTAGCTTCTTCCCTGCACTGCTGTTGTCTGAGCCTTTGTTGTTATATGCTATGTCTCCTATTGCCTTTAATCAAAATACTCTTTTTAGCAGATTATTCTCTTCACAGGTTCAGTTCACTGGTATGGGAGGTTCCTCCTTAATTAAACTTTCTCCTCCTCTCCTTTTTTTTTTTTTTTTTCCCCAAAAAAATTTACTAGTTGAGATGTAACACATTTAACTTTCAGGCTCAGTAATAGGCTATAAGGTATTTTTCAAATAGCTTCAGCTGTATTAAGTACTGCTGTAGAAAACCATTATCTATTTATTTTGTATGCATGAGAAAAATGGGTGAAGATGAGACTTCCTACCAGACTGTGTGAGACTTGAAGAAAATGGGTTTCTAGAATAGGTGAATACTGTAAGAGCTGTTTGGTGTAAACACCTATCATTTTATTTTTACTTTCCATATTTCTTAAGCTCACAACTTGAGTTAAACAGTTCTCTTCTGAACCCCCATGCTTTTGTGTCTATCTTGTGGAACTAAGTGCTTGTCTGCCCTTGCCTCCTGGAAAGGCTAGACACCCTGCATGGTTTTAACTCTGCCTTTAAAGCTAACCAAGGAAACCAAAAGAACAGAGTACTTTTTGTCTTTTTTTAAAGATTCAGATTAGCCCTTGCTATGTAAAGGAAGAAGTAAAGAAGGAAAAAGCACAATTTCTGTGGTCTTCTAAAGCAAAGTAATGTTGCACTCAAACTTTTATGTCTACTTCATTTCTTATTTGTCTAGACAGTACTGTATCAGAGCTGAGAGTAAACATGTTACTGCTAAATTTACAAGAATCTTAGTTTTCCTGCACATGCCATCAGCTGTAGACCTGAAAGGACCTTTATCCTAGTATAAATGACTGTAGTGATTAAAAAAAAAAAAAAAAAAAGATGCATTAAGATTCAGTAATCTGCATTTTTGTCAGAGTTGCTGCATAACTGAGAAAGATACTAAGCATATGGTGGGTCTCATAGCAGAGAAGGGACTCAAGAGAGATGAGGGCTTTCATTTGTTTTGTTTTTGTTTAAGAAACAGCAACAAGCCACAAGCACTGCCGGTACACTGTCTGTGGAGTGTCTGTTGTGATGTGGACAGTCCACGGTAGTACCTGCAGGCCTGGGAGCGGCTTTCATTCACCCGTGAGCAATCTGAAAATTTGCGAGTAAGGGAGTTCAGCTCCACCTCCAAAGCCACTGAAGGAGAATACTGAGCAAAGCCTTACTAACTGCTACATTTCTGAGAGTAGAGCAATGAGAACAGGAGCTCTAGAAGAAGAATATGCTTATCAGGGAGGCTCTTAGGGCTTAGACACTTACCTCTATGCCGCTTCCTCTTTACTCGCAAAACAGATCACTTCTATGTGAAAAAGGCTCCTTCTGTCTTGCTGCTTGGCATTAAGCCCTGTGGAAAAGCCAAAACCAAGGGATTAAGTGGTGAAGGGCAGGAGGGTTTGCTACTTCTGTGTCAGCTGGGAGCTCTGCCAGCTCAGCTTGGAACTCACTGCTGAGTGCATTTAAAATCTATCCATCAATGAGGGGAGTGTGATTTTTTTTTTTTTTTTTTTTTTTTTTTTTTTTTTTTTCTCCAGTGCTTAAACTTCAGCTGTCAGTAGCAGAGTAAGGGCCAGCAGTAGTGAGTGAGGTGCTCAGCACAGAGCTTGTAGATGGAGCAGTTAAAGGTGATGCCTCTTGTCCCTGCTCTTTTCAAGTGCTGGCATGACCTTTCCCTGCAGAAGAAGAAAACAAAGTGCACCTGCACCTACTGGAAAGCTTAGAAGGGAGTATTTCATAGAAGACCTACCTTTTAGCCCTGCCACACTCTCTAAAGCAGACTGATCCTGGGACAATGTCCATGGGATGCTGAGATGCAGTGATTTGCTTTTCTTCAGCACTACTGTTCCTGTAAGATTTGTTGGCTATTTTTCCTCAATAAGCGTTGCAACTTTTTTTGAAAGAAAGTTGCTGCCTCTTGCCTGTGACCTTTCTGTGAATCTTGGAGGTTTGTACTAATCAACCAGCAAGTGCAGAAAGGTAGAATGAGAGAGAGGAGAAATTGAAAAGTAGAGGTTTGCAGGCTTCTTAAGGTTCTTGTAATGCAAAAAGTCCCAAGCAGTGCTCTGGTAGAGTGTTCATTTGTTACAGACTTACCCTTCCAGTTAATACAGTTAATAAGATATATCATCATCATCTTATTCTTTTTTTTTTTTTTTTTTTTAATTTTCTCCCCTCCAGAGGCTACACTGATGTCCTCCCCACGATGCCAAGAGGCCCTGCAGAATCCCCCAAGGTCAAAACAGTGGGGCCACACATTTAATCATTGGCTGAATTTGAGAGCAACTTTATCCAAACGGACAGGAAAAGAATTAAAGGAAAAAAAGCTTACGGGACAGCTCATCCTGTCAGTGTCTCACCTAGAGCAACAGCGGCACGTGTTGACAGGAGGCAGCTGTGTCTCCCAAAAGGACTTGAGCTCCAGGTTTGACACAAAGTGCCTTAAGATAGAGACCCCTCCTGTTGACCAAGTTTCTGTGGACTCTCACTCCAAAGAGACAAGTCCAGGATCTGAATTCTGCAGCAGCAATTCTGGGTCTTGCCCCAAGGTACCTTTTGCCTCTGACAGCTTGACTCACACAGATGAGGAAGGACGGGCCACAATGGTGGATGTTGGAGGGAAGCCAGATTCCAGAAGAACTGCTGTTGCTGGTGCTGTGGTCCTCCTGGGTGAGAAAGCTTTTGGGATGGTGAGGCAGAACCAGGTGAAGAAAGGGGATGTGCTGGCAGTAGCCCAGATTGCAGGAATTCAAGGAGCAAAACTGACCAGCCAGCTAATCCCATTGTGTCACAATATCCCCCTCAACCATGTCGAGGTGTCTCTGAGGCTGGATGAGGCCAGGCATGCGGTGGAGATTCGCAGCTCCTGTCAGACCTGGGGGAGGACAGGGGTGGAGATGGAAGCTCTAACAGCTGCCAGCTTGGCCGCTCTGACTGTGTATGACATGTGCAAAGCAGTCACTCATGACATTGTCATCAAGGAGGTGAAGCTGCTTAGTAAGACAGGGGGGCAGAGGGGGAACTTTTTAAGGGTCTAGCTCATATCCAGCCATCCCTGGTCCTCCCTTGTACCACTGCTCACATACAGCCTCTTTTCCTAGAGCTTTTGCTCAGCTGCATTAGAGATCTCAGTAAATGCACCCTGTAACAACCATGTAACTCCATGTCTTACCTTATCCTGCCACCTTACTTCTGGGTGAACAGTGGAGGCACCTATTAATCACATCTGTTTTCTAGAGAACACATCATTCCCCTCAATGTCTTTACTATGAGCTTGAGCAGAAACTGCTCTACTACAGAGGCTTTTTCCTCTTGCTGTGAAGTAGTCAGAGCTGCTGTCATCACAATATGAACTGTGTGAGAGCTCTGGAAATGAAGCTACTGCTGAAAGCACAGTTATTTGGCAACTGCTTTTAAGTCAAAGACTAGGACTTCAGAATTGTCTTTTCCCCTTCCCCCTCCTGCATGTTGTATTTAGATGTTGACAGAAAATAAAACAGCTCAGGGATCTTACCATACAGCAGAGATGATAATTTTGGAATAGTCAGTCAGCATCTCCCCCATTGCATTGTCATTCTTTCTTTTGTCCACAAGTTGGAGAACTGATATTCATGGATCTGTTTCAAAAGGGAAAAAAAAAAAAAGAAAAAAAAAAAGAGAGGAAGGCAGCTGCCCAGCCCTCTGCTTTGAGTGCTGTGTGAAGCATGATATAGAACAGGAGGTTTATGGTGTTAGAAGAATTATTTTGCTAATCTGAAAGATACCTTTTACCTTTAGAAGCCAATTCCAGGCTCTTGCCCCTAGTGCTCAATACCTTAGCATAATGAGCATGCAGACACGGCGTCAGCCCTCCCAGG
Source organism: Nothocercus julius (assembly GCA_013398735.1). Taxonomy (NCBI): domain Eukaryota; kingdom Metazoa; phylum Chordata; class Aves; order Tinamiformes; family Tinamidae; genus Nothocercus; species Nothocercus julius. The sequence continues at coordinate 10,563,201 of VZSV01000012.1, forward strand.
GTGCACACTGCACAAAGCCCCCAAAGGCTTGGCTCGCTTTAATCCTACAGGCCACTTGCTCGTAAGCAGCCGTGTTTAAGGTGCCGGAAGCAATGTTAACAACTTCTTTGGTATTGACTACCCTGGATTAATTAATTACTCAGCATTGTTTTATTAAGAATGATGGATCCTGTGAAATACTAGTTTAAATTCTCTGACTAAACAGTCAGTTTTCAACTTTTCTTTATTGCCAGTGCTTATCTGAAACATCACAGTAGCAAATATTCCAAGGTGCTCCCTTTCAGTACGCACAAACAGTTGGAGACACTAATATCTCTTGCAACTTTAAACTTCTATTGAAAAAAAAAAAAATCCTAAACTTTGCATGTAGCCACTTCCCATGGAATAAGCTGAGGTTTCCCCGAGCACCAGTAAAGCACATACCAACACTATGTCACATCCTAATCATCTAAAGTAAGCACAGCTCTATGTTCAGGAGGTAATAGTTTTTTTTTCTCTAAATATATTTACTTATATTTTACAGCTCCTACACACTAATTACTACAACAGGCACTAGAAATGGGACTTTTTCTATTGCTGGTGAATTAATTTGGCTCTTTCCTTATTGTTACTGTGGGATAAGGCATGCGCAGCAACACACAACTAACAGCTACTTCTGAGTCTGCTCAGCGGCAGGTAAGGGGAAGGAATCTAAAAAACTTGATTTGAGGGGGAGAGGGAGAGAGAGGCTCAGCTCCATAGAGATTTGTATATCTATATTCAGTGTTACAGCCCCAGTTCCTTTGATGTCACATAAGCCAGAGGCGACTAGCGAGTTACCCCAGGCTCAGTGGCACCAAGCCTCCAAGTCCCTAGGAGTCCCTTTCCTCAGGGGCTCCCCAGCCTCGGCACTGCCTGACCTGGAAGGGAGGGCAACGCAGAGCACTCTGTCCAATGTTACCGCAGCTGCACAGCTGTCCTCTAGTTCACACAGGGGGAGGAAGCCTGGCCTGGCTTCAGCCTAAGGAAGGAGATGGTAAAACAGCACCTGGAGGAAAGACCAGGCCTGTGGGGTGTCCTATCACTGCCCTGGAATAAAACCGTAGGGCTCCCAGGAGAGGCCCTCCTGCGAGGAAGGGAGCCCCTGCCCCACGCCGTCCCCCCTGCCAAGGCGGCCCTGGGCAGGAACGCTCAGCCCCGCTCCCCGCGGCCACGCACGTACCCTGCGCCCGGCCTTCAAACGTGCACGAGGTGGCTTCCCAGACGAGCGCGAGTGGCAAACAAATGGTGCTTTGGGGCTCGGGGTTCACCGAGGATTTTGTTGTTGTGCTGCAGAGCTCGTACAGAGGCCAACAGCTCCTAGAGGGCACTGAGCACACACGCACGGCTGACACGCACATGTAGAACTCACTACTTCCTTTCTGGGGTTGAGAGTGTCAATCCAGAAGCTTAGGGAAAAGGGATTTTTTGGTGCCATTTTATGCTCATGTTACATTATAAAGTCTTGAAACTATGCACACTTGTAGAGAGTGAAGCAAGTGTAGTTTAAAAGGATATATTGCAAGAGCAATGAGTTGATAGCACTAAATGTTTTGGTGTTGCCGGGTGGGCAATGGTAATATTACGTGTTGAAGAACTAGATATTTTGGGGGGCATGCTTTTGTCCACTGCATTTTTAAATAAATACTAATTGTGATTGCAGTAAACATGTTTTGTATTATTCTGAATACCATTTTTATTCACTCAGATGAACATTTACATTTAAATCAATGTTTCTCTGAAGCATATTATACCATTTTAGTTTCTGTAACTCAAGAGCAGCAAGACAAAACTTTGACATTGCAATTTTTAGTCAGCAATTAGCAAGAAGTCAGTCAAGAAAACTCCTCACTGTAGGAAACCAACATTCCTCTTTGCTGAGAGAGGCTCCGCTCTGCCTGGATATTCTTAAACTGAATAATCCATAGGTTTAGCATCGTATTTTGATGTGTTTCCTCTTTAGCCTAGCTCCTCCCACACATAACTGGCCACTGCTGCTTCCTGCCGAGGAACAGAATGAATCAGTGCCCGAGAGCCAGGTTCCTCTCACTCAGAGCGAATGTGCATTGAAGGGTTTGAAGATTTAACTAGAAGGAATTGTCTGCAGCTCTGAGGCTGCCACCGCCACGAAGGATGCCACAAGGGCATGAGGGACAGCGCTGTGCACAACTAGCATGCAAAGCTACTGTTGCAGAGCGTGGTGGCCTCACAGTGCACGGGTGATATTTCCTTTGCTTGCTGGGAACTCTTGCCCCAGCTAAAAGTCCCCGTTTGTGTTTTATTGTCTGTTCACTGCTAATCCAGCCTGGGCCTTTTGCGGCAGCCCTTCATGACCACATCCTGCGGCCAGTTACCACTCCCTTAAGCTGCCCTAGAAAAAAAACTTGGATGCAGAATATTAAAGATGAAGCCAGCAGGAGTTACTCACTAATATTCTTAAGGATATGAAATTTGCATCAAAGAGACTAATGCTTTCAGAAAGTGCAGGAGGAAGGGAAATGAAAAATAGAGGGGAGACATGACTTGAAATTCCTTTAAGAGAAACCTCTTTTTCAGAATGGAAATCACACAAAAGGAGACTCTAAAGGCAACATGGGCAGAAAATTTGGAGGAGCAAAGAAATTTTCTCCTTTTCTAAACCACTGATGACCTGCAGTAATACTGCTTAAGTCACTGAGGTTACTCAGCTTTGCGTGAGACGGGACTGAACAGGATCTGGCCCTTCATCCCACCCCCTCCTCGGCCATTAGCTAGTTTGCAGCTCCTGCTGCCTGGCTCAGCAACACTTGCACAGGCCTGTAACAGCTTAAAAATGGCTGTAACCTTGTGTGTGCTTTGGCCGGGACCAAGGACTGCTAATTAGTTAAATGGAAACACAGTTTACTTCCCTCTGCTTACCAGAGCCTTGTTCCAAGAGAAGCTTAGCGTGTCGGCGAACATGAAGCCGGCCGGAGGAGCTGCTGCTCGCAGCGGCGCGCCGGGTCCCAGCTCTCTAGTTCCCACCCCGAGACGCCAGGTGAAGGCCTTGCCGCGGGCCTCGGCGCGAGCCGCGCCGCGGAGCCCTGCGAGGCGGTGACCACGGCACACAGGCCCCTGGCACGCTTGGCGCGCGCCCTGGCAAGGCGCAGGGTGGAGCAGCTGAAGCCGCTTTCACAAGTCGGCCGAAGGGCCGAGCGCGCCCCGTCATAATAAGAGCAGGTTTGCGTTTTGGCCACAACCAGCTTGCGCAGACGTAGCTGAGAACAAACCCAGCCAGGTGCCACCTGCCTCTGGCCCTCTGTGCTCCCAGGCCGCATTTAGAGGGTCTCCGCTTGGCATCTATTTTTGCACTTTGAGGAGCAGAGCATTCCCAAAATAACAGCAGCGAAGCAGAGCTAAGGTACAGACTCACACCCTGAGCCACAGTTGAGCACTGTGCCGAGAAGACCTGCGGGACAAGCTGGACATTGCTCGGCTTCCCAGGCACGAGCTGCCGGCAGCAGGGACACGGCCCCCGGGCACAGCATTGCTCTCTAGAGCTGTTACGCTCTTTCTTTCCTGCTTCAGCATTGCTCCCCGTGTAACCCCAAACTGGCAACAGTATTAGAGACCTTTGCCTCCGCAAACCAGGTGGCAGAGAGCTGGAGAAGCAGGCACAGAGCAGTAGAGCTTCTGCCCCTCCAGTTCCTCCAATTCTGGGCAGCCTGCTCAAACGCAGGAGCAAGTCTCTGTGCTGCTACTCCTGCAGAGATTTAGTCTTAAAAATAAACGCAAGGCGAACACTCCCCTTGATACCTCCAGGACGCACAGCTGAAAGGACGCAAGGCCAGCAAAAGCAGAGTGTCTGGTTCCAGCGCCAAGGGGAGCACGGCAGCAATACGCACACAAGTGACAGGAGGGGGCAAGAGGAAGAGGAGGAGACCGCAAGAAGAGTGGGCAGCTCCAAAGCTGCTTTAGCGTTATCCTTGGAAAAAAAAGGCCCAGCGTGTGCCATCAGACATCCAGCTGCTCCATTAATGGTGCCCTAGGCCCGTTAGCAGCCGGTGCACGCTGTGGCCTGGCTCCATCCACACCAGCAGGGCTGTGCAGCTTCACCCAGCAAAGCCCCGGCAGGCGGCAAGGGCTCCCGGGAGCCTGGCAGAGAGGGATTTCAGCCGCGCGGCTCTGGCGTCCTCTCCTGCTGCTTCCTGGGTCCTTAAGGAAGCCCCACTGAATCAAAGGGGTCATTTCAGCACCCGGGTGCGGGGGGTTCCAGCTGAGCGGCAGCTGCTGCCGCCCGGAGGCAGCGCCTGGGACGGGTCCTGGTGCCGCCGCCGGGCCTGGCGCTGCACGGAAACCGGTCAGCTCCGTGCGGCTGGTGCGGATCAGCTCCCGGGGCCATCCTCAGCCCAAACGCAAGGAATAAGCACAGCTGAGGGAAGGGAATCATTTCTGCTGCCCTTGAAGGCAGGTCTCGCCTTTTGCGGCTGGCAGTTGGAAAGGCTCCATTCTGCCAAGGCTGGATCTTATTTGGGTTTGGTGGAAAAGAGAAGCTGTTGTCAGGGACTCCGCGATCCTGGGCCTACAGAAAACATGGGCAGATCTCGCCTGGGCCTTCAGGAAAGAGTCCTCGCTAGGGTTTCCAACAAACAAAACCTCCAAACCCTCAGTACCGGCACGGCAGCGGAGGGGAGGGCGCGGAGCCGGCGGGGCAGGCAGAGCCCGTCACGGGGAAGGTCCTTCCTGCCCTTGGCGAGAGGCCACCAGCAGGGCCGGCACCCCCAAGGCCCTGCAGAGAAATCAGATATGAGGCCCGAACAAACGGGTAAAAGTTGCCATGGCTTCTGTCCAGAAATGGTCCTGCCAAGGGCTGCACAAGACACACTCGTCTCCTTCTGAGAGAAAGGTCAGGACAAAACTTCTTCATGCATCCTGCGTGCGTGTGTGACATAAGGATGCTGTATGGCTCTGATTTCAAGCCTGCTTTCTACAGAAGCTATTGACCGAGCTCACCCGAACCTGTCATTAAGCGCGGTCTGGCCACCGCTCTGGCCTTAAGGAAGCGCCCAGAAGTGCTGCTGCCGGCTGCTAACGCACCCAAGGCGGATGCTCCTGACCTGATATCCTCACAAGCAGCCACTGCCCGGTCCTGGGGGCAGCGGAAGCGTGCAGCCTCCTCGCTGTGCTCCCTGAGCAGCCAGCAGCCTGCGTAATTTTGATCCCGTTTGTTCTAACTTGCAGGTTTTAGGTCCTCCTCCGAAGTCCTTACATGAGAGGAAGGCCCTCATGGTAAGACCGCGTATGGGAGCATCTGGCCCTGCAAGTGAGCTGTTGTCTCTGTCCTCAACGGCACGGCCAGAGCTCCAGGTCGGCTCCAGCACAGGAGCTGGTAAAGGGAGGAATCAAAGCTACCTTTCCTGTAGGCCAGATCTACATGGATGCACCCCTCTGGCAACAAGAAAGGGGTCAGAAACTCTCCCAGGGACCACAGGGAAGGGGATAACACAGTCCCTCTGTCTGGGCCCGGAAGCTGGAGGGCTGCGGTACCTACAGAGCCCGTGGTGCTTCAGCTGCAGGGACTGCAGGCCCGACGCAGCCCTGACACAGCTCCGGCGATGGAGCGTCCGCAGCTGACGCCAGAGGCAGGCAGGAGTTCTGCCTTTCAGTTTAGGCTGTTGTATCCTCAGCTTACTCATCACCAGTCTCACCTAGTCCCAGGCCCCACCGGACTGGGAGCTTTCGAGGAGCTTGCCTTGCTCCTTCAGTTCCCCGTTACCAACAGGTTTTGCAGCAGCTGCCAGGCAGGCGCCTTGGAGCCGCCGGGCTGAGGCAGCGCAGCGGGCTCTTGCCCTGATGAGATGGATCTTAACAGGATTTTCCAGCCAGCAAACAAGCTTTGGAAGACACACCCAGGACACTCAGCCATAAGCAACACAACTGCGCGCACGAGGCTCTCGGCCAGCCAGACTGGGAGGGGAATTTAAACACAAGTCTCCTGCATTCACCCTTATAGACTGCTATTTCCCTCAGGCCTCCCCGAAGATGCCTCAGAGTACATCCTCTGGGATGTCCCAGGCGCAGCAAAGGCATCGGCAGGAACATTTAGCTGATCACGGGTAAACCACGGCTTTTGCAGACAGACCTATGCCAGAGAACTTTAGCTGAACCCCAGCAGCTGGAGGTGTTTTCATTTCCACTTCTCTCCTCCAAGGCTGGTATTTCAAGGTGTTTTTATTTCTTTTTAATCAATGCACACGGCCAGATTGGGAGGGGGTGGAGGGGGGCCGTGCAGCCACTGTATCCGTGCAAAGTAGTTCCACATGCAAGCGAACCGGGGCTCGACTCACTTGGTGCGTGTTTTGCAGTGTGGTTACAGGCCGTCATTCCACCTCGACAAAGCTGTTATTTATTTACTTAAAGACTTGCATTCCGTGGAAAAAGATGCCCCAAGATAGCACTGCATTTCTAAAATTAAACACAGCTGGCCAGAGTGGGGAGCAAGCGAGCATGCCTGTGCTTCCACCAGCAGCAGGAGCAGGGCTCCCAGCGTCTCCGCTGCCCCTGCCCCCGGTATTCACCCACCATCTACCAATTCACACGACAGCCTGGAAAAGAGAGTCTTCCGTACCCTCCGCTTAAGGGCAGGAGAAAGGCAGCTCTCAGGGAGCCAGGCTTGGACCAGGTACCTTACCCAAAAGCAGAAATGTCGCAGTTTTGTGCAGTGCGGGATGAGGCTTTAATATAATCTCTTCCTCCTGCAGCAGCCCATGGAAAGCCCTCACCCTGCTTTACATCCCTACTAAACATCCGACACAGCGTGGACAGGAGGAGTCCTGTAACATAATTCACAGGGACAAAATCCATTCCTTATTTTCATCTCCTACATAGATCTCCTAGGTCTAATCTAACCTAGATAGATTAGATATCTAGCCGAGAGTTTCTTTCAGTCGTGTGTCACTGGCAGCAGAACTCATCCAGCACTCACTGCTGTAATCCAAGTTAAGAAACCTGTTTTCACAATAACCATTTATAGACAGGAAGGGGAAAAAGCAAGTGCTTTTCCACAGTTGCATGGCACCAGCAAGAATTCCCCCCACATACACTTTTGACACCTGTTCCCCCCCTCAGAGCCTGTGCAGAGAGGCCACATCGATATCAGCAAGTAACTCAGCTCAGAGAGAGTCTCAGCTAATCAGAGCAGCTGGTGCCAGAGCTGCTCTCAGGGGGGCTTTACAGTGGCCTAGATTTAGCCTTACCCCTCAGACAAAACGTCTCCACACACACGTGCTTTGGAGCTCTCCAGAGGACCTGCCGCTGGTTGGGACCTCCGGGTGCCCACGAGGGCTGGGAGAGCATTTGGTGAGCTTAGGAATTGGTCGTTCTGGCCAGACTGACGTGTCATGCTTGGTAACTCACCCAAATAGTCATTTCCAGAGGCAAAAACTAATCAAACCGCTCTGCTGCTGAGCACTCACTGGTGGGGACACGTCTGCAGACCCTAGCCGGCACTTCATTTCTGATTTGCATTTTGCCACCAAAGGAACAAGGCTGCTTTTGGCAGCCATGACTTTTGCTCTCAGTTTCTCCTATCTGTTAAACGGGGACCTCACTCCCCTGCTCACAAGGAGCCATGCTTGCTGCTACGCTGAGGAGAGCCCAGGTCCAGCTATAGCGACTGCAGAAAGGGTTCCCAGTGGTGGTAAAGCCCGTGGCAAATCTGATGGGAAGCACTGACATGAGCAATAGGGTGAGAGAGCTGGCTACTCTCTCGCGAGCTGTTCCCAGGAAAGGGCCTACCCCTCCTCAGAGCTCAGCTATTTCTATGGTTATGTCCATTCACCCATAATTATACTGGTTCTGCTCTACGCAGCACAAAGTTAGGACTCCTGATCCTTGTCCAAACTCCTGCTGCCTTCCTGTTTGCTTTAGGCCGCCAGCATGGGTTAAAAATTAGAGAGCAAGACTGATTGAGCCCCTTCCTCCTCCTGTGATCTCACTTTGGGTTTGGGACGTGCTGGCCGGCATTCCCCTGGGAGAGGATTAATCAGGAGCAGATAGGGAACTGGCAGCCACCTCACAAGGACAAGATCTCAGCTGTGGGACAAACTGCAATTTGCAGTTGCTGCCTTTGACCCCAGTGCAAGTCCAAGACAGAGCCGCTGATGCATCCCAGCACTGACACTGCAGGAGCTGGCAAGACGTCAGCACCCTCGAGGCCAGAGCTAGCGCTGGTCCCAGCACTGCATTGCCGCAGCCCGGGAGCTGCTTCTGCACTGAAAGGCCACATATCCCCCTGGGCCCAGAGGCAGCTACATCTCTCGAGCTGGGGAAACGGCCTTCTTTCTGTATAATAATAAGAAGCTTTCACTCCAAGGAGCAGAAAAGGGGAAGAAGTCACCGTCGTGACCGGCCCCTTCCACAAAGCAAGTGTAGGCTTCCCCACTGACTTGCCTGAGGACACGCACGGAGCCTGCTCCCTGCACAGGGTCACCTCAGCAAACCCTGGCTCGCCTGCAGTGCTGAGGTCCCACTAGAACCCCATATCCGAGCCCAACGGGGGCAATCCCCAGACGGATCCCTCCCGCTCCAGCAGGGCACAACCCGTCATTCCGCACTGGCTGTTCCGGGAGCGCCCATCTCGCTCCAAGGCCACCGGAAGGTGGGCTGAGGGGCCGGGGCACATGGGGCCTGCTGGCAGTCACCGTGATGAGCAGCGGCAAAGACCTCGTTTAGAGCCCTCTTCGTCATCTCTTGCCTCTACGGACAACCTAATCCTCAGGGAGGGGGCGTGGGAGTGGGCGACAGAATAAAAAACGTCATTACAACAGTGCTGCAAGAAATAATAAATGAAAATAAAATTTTTAAAAAAAGAGCATTTATTTTCCTCCCATTTTGTTTGCTTCCTTGTGTAGGAATGACAAGTACAGAAGTTTTCATTCCTTTTTTTCCCCCCCTCCCTTTCTCTGCCACTGGCAATGGACAGTCCCGGATACCTTTAAAGAAATTAGCTTGCCAGGAACCACAAATTACAAAACAGTAGCAGAGCATGAGAATGACGGTATGAGCTGTGGGTTCAGCACACCACAAGGAAACATTAAGGTAGTCTCTCTTGGGGCATCCAAACTACTTCCTACGACAACACTCCTTATGTTTTAGTGGAATTATTCATTGTTTACTGGCTGATGTTCTTCTAGCTAGCTGGGATTTAGTCCTTTCACAAGCATTGCTAGGAATTGCCTGAATGCTGTTTTGCCCATATCTAAAATGAGGTGGCTGAGGAGCCTTTCCCTGCTTCTCACACGGGATTAACCTCAGCATTTCAGCCTCCTCTGGACCCCAAGGCTCCGTGGCTGTCAGCACAGGAAAGACGCAGCAGCTCTCCTGAGGAGACCCTCTAGTCCCCTGCAAGCCCTCGTTGACCCTGCCGTGAGCATGAGCTGAGGAAACAGCTGGTGGGGAGAGGAAGAGGGGAGAGGAGAAAAAGTCAGGATCAGCATGAGACGCATCCATCCTCGCCGGTGCTTTCCAGGGGAGGGGGAGCTCTCCTTCACCTCCCTCTCCTTTGCACTGTCAGCAACTACCCGAGCTAACTACGAGCCCAGGAGCTCGAGGGTCAGAGGCAGCAGGGCACCGATGCCAGGAGCACGGCCCGCCGCGGATTCCCCTCTCCAGCCCGAGGGAGGGCAAGCTAGCCAGGGCGGTATGACCACGCCAACACACCGTGCTATATCCCCAGCTCTGTAAGCCAGAAATACCTTCGGATCAGGCGCCACAGTTACCCCAGCAAGACTGGGGTTGCACTTACAGTCCAATCATTTCAGGATCCCTATTCTGATTTACATTAGCAGCAGCTGGTAGGCGACAGCCTTGCTAGCTCTGGCTCAGTGAAAATTGCCCAATACCAAGCAGAAATAAGGGTTCACCTGGAGGGAAATGAGCACTTAATTGTGCTGCTGCCTAATACCAACCATTTAACAAGAGAAGCAGATCTACAGGGGCTAGTACTAGGTACTACCTGATGTGGGACCTCTAGGAAAAGTCTGGCACATGGGATATACAAATGATGGCACATGCCAGCAGATGACTTGAGGCCAACTCACTCATATTTGGACGAGCACCTTTTAGGCTCCCACTCCTGGAAAGTGCTGGGATTTGCAGCAGCCCTGGTGCAACAGGGCTGGAAGTGGCTCTCCAAGGCTTGGGGCGAACACAGAAGGGGAGGCACTTGGCTCCCTTGGGCAGACCGGCTGCTGGCGACAGCTGCGCCCCTTCCCTCACCCCCAGTGACCCCACGCAGTGGGAGACCCCCAGGAGCCTTCCCTTCCTGCAAGCAGCTTCCTTCGGCCGCGCGCTGAGAGATCAGTGCCGAAGCCGCGTCCCTGCCCGCACCTCCCACTGCCGCCCGCGCTGCAGGTCCCCAGCCAGCACCCAGCTCGGCGGCAGGCAGGAGGTGCAGCAAGCGAGCTGGAACTCCTCATTACGCTCCTGTTGTGCTTCCCGCTTTGATCATGGCTCGAAAGGGATTTTTTTTTTTTAGCCAGGAGGCTCCTCCTCTTTAATTAAGCATGGGAAGGAAGGAAGGAACTCAACTTTGGGAGAAAAGGAGGAATATTTGTCTTGAAAGTCAAAAGTTAACCCTTTTGAGGAAACCTAATTGTTTCCTGTCAAAGAAGCTTAAGAACAGCCTCTATAAATGAGGCTGCTATTTGTGTTACTGGATTATTTTGAGGCTTAGATTGTACTTCGATATAGTGCACTTTTGATCAAGGCCATATAGATTTCAAAACAAAAATGAAAAAGAAAAGCACTTTTTGGGACAGAAAAAGCCTACTGGGAAAAGAAAAAAAAAAAAAAAAAAGGTGCCTAAACCCAAATCCCCTTGTTAAACATTGTTTTCAAGGTACCAGCAGCAAGGTGCAGGCACATTTCTGGCTTCACGGACATCATCGAGAACACCAGTAACATAGGGTGGAAGATCCCTGTGGGTCTTCACCCAAGCATAACAGGTCCTATTACATAAATAAGCCAAAAAAAGTGGGTAGATGCTTACCCTTCTATTTAAGGCAAAAACAGACCCCTTCACAAATGGATTTGAAATGTGTTTAAGAGCTATTGCTGCAGCTCAGGGCATGCTTTGGAAAGCTAAGGAACCTCTACATGACAGAGAGGACTTGGACTCCTGGGCAATCACACCAACCTGGGGCTCCCACCAGACAAGGGAAGGGCCAGAGGCCCTCAGATCACAGTCATCCCACCCTTTCGCAAGGGAACTGGGCACAAAAAATGAAGAATGAGTTTTTATCATTACGTACTTCATCACTCTAGGTTCAAATAGTAGTAAAGTCTCAGACTCCTGTTCCCTTTCACAGGCTTGACCTGAAGCTTGATGCTTGAAATCACGTCAAAACCAAGCTAAATTCTAGACAGTATCCCTGCCTCTTTAATCCAACTTGAAAATGCACTTTTTTTTTTTTTTTTTTTTTTTTTAAAGAGCAACAATTGCGTACCTTGCCAAGAAGCAAACCAACATATGGAAACCAGGCACTCCAGACCAACATCCCACCTCATCCCAAGATCACCACCTCATCCCAAGATCACCACCTCATCAAGGCACAGGCTAACAGGGCATTTTTTGCTTTCTTGATTCATCTGTCCATCACTTTCTTACATGATGAAACATTCTGCCAGGCTGGTACTCTTTCAAAATTCCCTTCTCCCCCACCAACCACATAGCAAAATGACAGTTTAGCAGGCTTATGTGACTCCACAAGTACTGTCATCCTCATCTCTCCTAATAAATCCACACCAAGACCAGAGATAAAGACAAAGAAGTCTACCTCCCGCGTGAGAGTCTGACTAAAACACAGCCTAACAGTGACCACATCTCAGATTACAGCAGCGAGAAGCTCATTAGCTGCTTAAATATGAAGAAGAATATCTAGCACAACAAGCTTGAAAAACAGTTTTGGACTGTGTGAGAAGGGGAGGAAAAATCTTTAATTATTTTGTTTCCTAGCAGTAAAAGGCAGGTCCCAAAAGGCCATACAGCTTCTCCCTTCCGGAAAGTCCCATGCGTGCCTTGGCAGAGCCAAAAGCATTATAGGGAAGAAAGAGAGGGAAGGAAAGAGAAGACCCCAGCCCCGCCACCACCCGCGGGCAGCTGAGCGCGGGCAGCAGCTTTGCTCCAACACGCCGGGCAGCACCCACCTCCCCGCTGCAGGTACCACAAGCCCCTCGCACCGCAGCTCCAGCCCATCCACAGTGTTACAAAAAAGAGACGAATCTCCCCCATGCAATTTTGGCAGGGCACCTCTCTGCTCCCTGGAAGCAGTCAGAGTTCAGGTGCTGCTGGTCTCACGCTGTAGCTGTAGCAGGTGAAGTCCATGTGGAAAATGAGCCTGCAGCTGCAGCTAGTACGACCCTGAAGGGAATATAACTGAGAGGAAGGAGTCCTGTGAAGCAGATTGAAGGCTGAGCTGAAGGAGTCAGTACATGGACCAGCAGCTTGGCACCAGACCCAGAAGGAGCCATGGAACTGGCCATAAATGCAAGTAGACTGGTGAAGTGCACAAACGTGGAGTGGATGGAACGAGAAGAAACAGGGCCTGATGAAGAATAAGGTCCCAAGCCCTTGCTCCTCGATTGCTGCACCAACTGTACCACAGCAAATGGCACCTGAACAGGGAACCCTGAGGGTCCAGGGCCTGAATGGATGATCGGGACAGATCGTATGGTGGGGCAAGCTCGGCAGGATGGACGGGGGGAAACGTCTTTCAGCAGCTGCACAAAGAAGCTCGAGGCGGAGGGGGGAATGGGCCCTTGGGAGCCGGGCTGCTGAGAACCATGGGGGAATCCATCACAAAGGAGCACAGGCCATTTGCTAGAGACTCTGAAAAGGGGGCGTATTAAATCATAATGTGAGGGTTGTGTGTTATGGGACTTGGCTATCAATGCTCTTCACAACCCAAAGGGGTGCCCCAGCTTCAACCAGTGAGCTGAGAAGACATGGGGGTCGTGCAGTTGATTGGTAAAAACAAAATGGGGGAAATGTAGCTGTAGCAGCTGTGGGCTCACTTTCCACATGGCCTTCACCTGCTACAGCTACATCGCTCTAAGGGAATGTAGGGCTCAACCTCCATGGATGAGACCCGGGGGCTGGAAGATGAGACAGGCAGCCCCACACGTGGGCCCTGCTGTGCATGTCCCGCATCGCTTTGGGGAACAGCCCCCCATGTGAGGTGGGCTGGTTTCTAATCAAACACATGGCGGGGGAGAAAGCGGAGCCCTGTGTAACAAGTGCAAAACTAGAGCCTTCCCCCCCGCAGGGCGCTCAGGGGCTGCCCCAGGCCCGTGCAGGCAACTAGCCCCGACCGCGTCTGGTCGCGGCCCCCGCTCGCCCTCCGAGCTGGAGCCGCCGCTGAGGCTGGCGGGGCATCCCCGGGAAGCCATTGGCGGCACCGACCCACCCTGCTGGCGGGGCCCCTGACCCGCGAAGCTGCTCAGGAGCTCGTGGCTAAGAGATCACCCCAGGGGAGCTGAAGATAAAAGCGTGGACCTGCATTTTAAGGATGATTTTTGTCTGCAAGCTGTTTCTGTCTGCAGAGGCAAGGAGAGCTGCGTGCAACCGCCACCACCGCGTATGCTGCACCTAAAATGAAACCAACGCTTTTGAGCTCCAAGGAAGCCCCTGACCTGACCTCTGGCCTATCCCATCTGAAAGCACATCTCCATGAGCAGCAGCCTCTCCTTCCCTCCTCCTGCCCTGCTGTCCTCTGTCCAGCATCCCCTCCACCCTGAAGGCTACAGCCCTGGTGGTGACTTTCTGAGCTCGTTTCCAGCTGGCCTTGTTCAACTCCTTCCTTTGAAGGAGGCCTCTTCTCCGCCTCCTCCGTGCAGTCCCCCCGGCCGTCAGCGCGCGCACGCCTTGGCAAGCAGGCAGGTGTGGGCAGCGTCTCGATCCCGGAGCTTCCTGCCTTGGCTTCCTGTTGTACGGCTGTGCGCGTAATGAGCTCCTGGCTAGCGGGACGCTAGGGGTCGACCTGCTGGGGAGCAGCTCTGCAGAGCAGGACCTGGGCATCTTGGTGGGCAACAAATTGACCAGGAGCCGGCAATGTGCCTTGTGGCCAAGCAGGCCAATGGTATCTTGGGGCGTATTAGGAAGTGGCACCGGCAGGTCGAGGGAGGGGATCTCCCTCTGCTTGGCCCTGGTGAGGCCACATTTGCAGTACTGTGTTCAGTTCTGGGCTCCCCAGTTCAAGAGGGACATGGAACTACTGGGCAGAGTCCAGCATAGGGCTACAGAGACCATCAGAGGCCTGGAGCATCTCTCCTGTGAGGAGAGGCGGAGAGAGCTGGGTCTGTTCAGCCAAAGAGAAGGCTGAGAGAAGATCCTAGGAATGTGCAAAAACATCTTAAGAGAGGGTGTCAAGAAGAGGAGGCCAGGCTTCAGTGGTGCCCACTGATAGGACAAGAGGCAACAGGCACAAACTAAAGCACAGGAAATTCTGCCTAAGTTTGAAGAAAAACAACTTGACTGTGGGGGTGCCAGAGCCCTGGCACAGGCTGCCCAGAGAGATCCTGGAGTCTCCTTCTCTGGAGATCTTCCAAACCTGCCAAGATGTGATCCTCTGCAACGTGCTGTAGGTGACCCTGCTGGTGCAGAGGGTTTGGACTAGATGATCTCCAAAGGTCCCTTCAACATTAATCATTCTGCAATCATGTTATTTATTTATTAAATGAACTTGCATGTACCCTTTGCTGTTCATTGCTTTATTCTTTTTAAAAGATGAGCCTTGGATATGCTAACATGGTGGCTCCAAGGCTAGTTCCCTGCCCTTGCAAAGGGGGTGATTCTTGTGTTCACTTTGTTGCCTGCTCCCCCAGAACAACCTGTGAACTTTCTCACTAGACTAGTAGTGACTGTGTCATCTAAAGAGCTATATGCTCATGATTAAAGAGGAAGCCCCAGAGCCTAACATAAAAATATACCCAGACACCAATCACTTTTCAGGCTTTCCAACAAAAATTTTCAGACTTTTTCCAACAGAAAACTCAATTACAAAGAAATTTACTGAGACGCAGTGGGGACAATATAGCTTTAATTTTTTTTGCCTTTTTTTTTTTTTTTTTAGTATTACAGTATATTCTTATAAAAAGATATGGATAAAAAGGACACTACAGGATTTGTACATTTAATTCACTTATAGTCTTAAACTGACTAAGAATTGAGGATACGCCAAGGCATTACAGCAGCTCACAGCCTCCCACTTTGGTAAGCAGCACTGTACTTTCTAGCTTGGCAGGCAGGAGCACGCCCCAAAGCGACCTGCGGGTTACAAGCTGAGCAGGCTTGCAGGGAGGAGCACGGCTGGAGATGGAGGTGGCTCGGAAAAGAGAAATGCAAGCGTAGAGTAGCTCAGGTACCTGACATCCTCCTACAATTCTTAAAACTGCAAAGGTTTTTAAGGAGCCTTTTTAAAGGTAGATGTGAAGGAAGGTGAATGACTTGTTAGAGAGGTTTTTCCGGATCAGTTAGGTGAGAGCTCCTGCTGGTGGAGAACCCTTCACCATACCCCTCAGGAGCCCTGCAGAGCATCTTATAAACAGCCAAAATTGTCAACAGGGGGGTTCTGATCCAGATGCTACCATGAACTGTGCTGGTGTAAACCCAGGGCAACCTAGACTGGCTACACGGGAACTATTCCACATTAACAGCAGTAACAGAGAAGCCTGGTTTTAAAAGATCTTTAAAGTGTCCAGGCTCTTTCTTGAAAAGTGACGCCACAGCCGCTTTCTAGACTAATGATGTCCTCAGCAGGTACAGTGAGCAAAATCTAGCCAACTTCAGGGGATTCTCATTATCAAAACTACTACTACTAGTAGCAGATAGCTTTAAATATATATATATATACACACACACACACACACATATATATATACATATAAAGTCTATGTTTTCACTTGACCAAGTTGTGTTAATGACGGCCTCTTCAGTCTACCTTCCTTTGATAACAGAAACTAAGGTGGCCATTGGGGGCTACCTGGATGGCAGATGACCAGAAATCTCCCATGTCCAGGACAGAAGCGGAGAAGCAATGGCCAAACACCTGGGGATTGCTACAGTCTTACAAGTAGAAAGCCGGTTGGTAGAAAAACTTTGTTGATCCTCCTGTTAATGGGTAGAAGCTCAACGAAAATTTAGTGTCCCTTTGGCATCAGTCATTGGTTAAAGCTAACAAGCAGCAGCACTGAGCAAAACCTAAAGAACCTAAACTTTCAGTAAGAAAACAGTCCAAAATATTCGGGTACAAAAGAGAAACTTGTGGAGGGGGAAAGAATGAAAGAGGGGAAGAGGAGGAAATCCTGGTTTCTTGGTTTTGGAAATAGGAAGGAACAATAGCTCTGGGAAGACAGAACTGTCCCAGTTTGTCTCACCAAAATGTTAACTCTGGTGAGAAGTTACAGGGCATGGATCACATTTGTACATCTATCCAAGCTTCTTTGGTTTAATGGCAAGAATTTGGGATGAAGGGTGAAGCCTGAGTGAACAGCTGTGCAGTTGATCACTTTTCAGTCTCCCCACCATGATTCATGATGAGAAAATAAAAAGTTTTATTTTTGAAAACAAAAGTACTGTAAAAGAACTGATCTCCTTAAGTTCACCATATGCTTTAGAACATTCGCTTTCCCAGGCTCAATATCAGTAGGGGCAGAGTGATAAGAAGGAAGGCAAAGGAAAGGTTTTCCTTCGTCCTTCACCACACCAGCGCTGCCCACAGGCAGCTCCTCACCCAGCTCAGTTTGCTGCAGACTAACCAAGCCAGATATCTAGCTGGTGTAATGCCCTGGCATGGTCTCAAGAGTCTTTGCTGTAATGCAGTGTATACATACAAACATAGCAAACTAAAATAAGGCAAAATAAATAGAGGTGTCAGATTTACAGGTTCCCATTAGAGATTCCTAAAACCTTTTTTTAAGAACAAAAAAAAAGCAAAAGCAAAAACATTTAACCCCCAACAAAAAAGAAAAACAACCAATCCAGAAACAAAACTGCATACATCATGTACATCATCAACTGTACAACTGATCTCCATTCCCCTCACAGAAACTCCTGACACAAGCTTCTCCTATGTTCAAAATATGAGCTTTCCTGAAAAAAAAAAAAAAAAAGAGGAAAGATTCAGCCAGTGGGGCTGGCCATTGTGGCAACACCTGCCCCACAGCTTTCCAACAGGGCCCCTCACAATTCCTTTCCCTTCCTCGGACATTGTGGCCACATAACAGAAATGCTTCTGAAGGACACCCAAATTGTCTCTCTGTTGAGAAGTCTCTCACCCCTAAATACTAGTCCTGCTTCTGCCTTTGTAAGGAACTGGTGCCCGGACTACGTGTTTGCTACAGGGCAGGGAGTGACCTTGATGCCCTGAAGTCGCTTCACCACGTAGCCTTTCCAGAGAGTTGTGACAGACTGAGAAGAGTGACTCAGACCAGGAGTAAGGCAGGGAGGGAGTGAAGCAAGTTCTTCAGTCTTTCCTGGGGTCCGCCTAATGCAGCCTTCTTAAGAACAACGCAGAGAGACAGGTGAGGGAGAACTAGACCTCTGGGGACAACGTTTGGAGAGTGAAAAAATACTTCCCCCTCTTGCTGTGAGGAGCTCTGTCATAAAGCTAATGTTGCCTGCATCTCTGTAGGAAATGTAAAACGGGTAAGGCCTGGATTATATACTCCCACGTTTGCTCCTTATTCTCAGAGTGAGATTAATTTTATTTAAAATGCTGATCCTTGACACAGCTGTAAGGACAAAACAGACCTGGCTCTGAGAGCTTGATGGAGAGCGTTACTCAGTGTTTCGCCTCCCGGCAGCCTGCTGTACCTGCTGGGCCTCCGCTAGCACTACAGGATGCTGAACATGACTTTCTCATCTTCATCAGCATATGAGAAGAGAGCACAGCTGTACTCGCAGCACCCAACCGACTAGATGCAAAGACAAACGCAGCTTCAGCAAAGATCTGAAGCCAGGCCATAAAGCAGAGCCAACTTTTTCCTTTTCTTCCATATGATCTTTCCCTATCTTCCTCTCTTGCATGGTAGACATGTTAATGGGCCTTGTCACAACTTACAAGAAACCACTAGTGGCCTTAGTGTTCAACCGAGCTTTTCCAAAACCCCCTCAGCAAATGTTTACCATGGAGTCAACAGCTGCTGGAGACTACTTAGCATGTGGAAAGAAGCTTTCAGTCACCAGCAGAGACTCTAAACAGAAGTCTAAGGCTCCATCGCGCTAAGAAAGTTGAGATGCAGTGAACTGGGGCATGACTCCAGGCTTTCTGTCAGTCCCTGTAATATAACGTATCCCCGAGCTGATTTATAGGCGTTGTACAATCTCTTAGTCTTTGTGTCTGAGTCAGGGAGGTGGCAAAACTACAGCAGCTTTCTTTGACTTTCTCAGCATGGCTGGAGTACCACGTACCACCATAGAAGATCTCTAAACCAGCGTTGAACTGTGCATACAAACGGACAGATGTCTTATCACATCATATCCTCTCTCCCTGCTTTTGCTACATTTGTGGCCTGGCAAAGTGACTTCAGTTTCAAAAAGCACAGCACGGACCTGGTTTGACCAGGTGGGGAGAAGGCTGTATTTATATTCTAGGGTTTTGCCCTGAGCTGTTCCTTCTCTGAGAGCACTGCCATGCTGACAGTCTGCCGTATCAACCAAGTACCTGGGACGCAAGCAGCTGTAAGCTGGACAGTCACGAGTCACATCTTGCACCTGGGCTGGCCTTGGCGCTGCACTTGAATTTCTGATCAAGTCCTAAAGCCAGGGCAAAGACAGAGGGAAAATACTACAACGTTCTAATTCTTAAAAACATCATCTTTGGAATTCAGAGATTACCCAAATCTTAACTCAACTGTATACCAATTTGGCACATATTACCACCTCTCTTACAGCTTACATGGCATAGGTTATATGGCATGCTTTCAAACGAGACAAACGAAAGGGCTGGGATATAGCATGTCTACTTCAGGGAGCAGCAACGAGTTCGTTAATATAATTTAAAAGAGACATTTCTAAAAATCCACTTTGTAATTTAAAATAAAAATGCTTAAAAAGCAAGTTTTTTTTTTCTTGGTTTCTTTTTCGTTTTTTTCCTTTTCTTCTAAATTTTCAAAAACCTTTATGAAATACAGTCTTTCTTCTAAAAGGTGCTTGTGTCCGCTGCAGTGTGCATTGCTGTTAATTGCTAATCCCAGAAAGGGAGTGGGATTATAAGGGAGGAGAATGCATCCAGCTCTTGTAAGATACCAGCTCTTCACGATGAGTATTATACAGGGGTGCGGCAGTCTGGAATGTCGTAAATAGGGAAATGCTGGGGAAGGAGACTCAAAATTCAAAAACATGAAACATTAAAGTTTAACAATTATGACTTATTTTGCCTTTTCCCATAGTTTACAAAATTATTTTACTCTCAAAGTGTTCAGAAAACCACCACAGTTTGCTCCCCCAGTATTGGAAGGGTGTAATACTGATCAGGCAGTGTGCATGGCAGAGGAAGTTCTGTTCTGCATATTCAGTGCAGAACCTCAGGTTGAATGACATACGAAGAAAAATCAAACCAAATGATTAAAGTGACAAATGGAGCTTTTTTTTTTTTTTTCTTCCCTGGGATTCCCTGATATTTTGTGCTGTTGACTATCGATGCACAGTTTGCACATCTAGTGAGAGAGATGAGTCCCTCTCTCAAATGTTCTCTCTTCTGCTTGCTTAGGAGGAAGAATCCATCACCATTTATTTCTTCTCCCTCTCTGGGGAGGATAATCAAAAAGGTAGACAAGATTAAAAAAATGTCCATGACTACCCACACAATCCCCATGCTTTCTTAAAACCATGAAGGTACGCAGAATTCAGGAGTAAAAAACCTTTTCTTGTGGTTCCTTGCTTTTTGGGCTGTGCTTCATATGCGTTGTTTAAATACAATTTTCTTTTTTTTTCCCCTATGATTTAACTCCTCTCCAAAGCCTGCTTAGCTTACAGAATTGTGTCTTTCTGAAAAACTCTCTGTTTTGCATACGGCATCTTCCATTTGTTTATCCTGAGCAATCTCCTTAAAAATGGGCAAGGCGGTCCCAGGCTCTCCTTTGACGCCATTCGTATCTTTCTGAGTTACGCGATTCTCCTAGATAGGAGCAGGGTGTGTGCAGTGAAGCCTGTCAGACGGAAACGCCATCCCAACAACAACTGCAGCGAGCAACGGGCGAAGGAGAAAAATCATTTCTTGCAGCCCACGACTCCATTTGATTTTCACTGCTTGTAGCCTGTGAATGATGCCAGGGAACTCCCAGTTTCCATTGGGTTGTAGTAAGAAATGTTGCACAAATAGGTAAGAAACTTCTGGCTGTTTCCCTCTCACCCTCAGGCAATGACAACAGGCTATACAGGCATCTGTTCCTAACCCCAAACAGGCAGTGGCTTACTCTTCTGAACTGCAAGCCAGAGCTCCTTTCCTAGGAGACACATTTCTCAGCTGTGAGGCTCAATCATCAACTTCCAGATTCAAATTCCAGAAAATGGCTTCTATAAAAGCAGAATCCAAAAGATTTTTGCAAAGTATATTATGTTGATTCTGACTCTTGAATTACAATTTGTTCCTGATTTCTTCCTTCTGACTATCACTTACTTTGGACAGTGTAGGCCACACAAAACTATTACAAAGCACAGAAGATCAAAAGCATTTTTTCAGGTTCTACTTGATGGCTTGCTGTAAAATCCAGTCCTGGAAGTGAATTGGGAACACCAAGAACCACTTCTTGATAAGCCCCCCTGAGGCCAGCATGGATTTTGAGGAAGCAACAGGTGCCTTTACAGAGCTGCTCTGAAATTAATGTCTTCCTTTTTATCAGCAAGATGGAGAACATAGCTAGTTTTCACTTTGGCACACAGAAAATTATTTTTCTGCAGCTGCAAGGCAGTCTACAAGGCCCAAGCACTTTCTGTCATCACCACGAGGCCTTTGATGACACAGAAAACTCCTAGAAGCAAGTCTGTTAGCTCTGAATGGCCAAGTCACAAACCCTGCTGGCTCCATAGAGGCACTTTTATAATGGTTCAAATTAGGAGCACAGAGGAGGGATGAGAAGAAAGCTGATCACAGGCAGGCCAAAGAAATCCTTTGGAGCAGCTGTCAGCCAGGCGCCATTGCACACATTCATCTTCCTTGTTTTGCACTTTTTTTCCATCATCTTCTTCTGGTTCATTATTTTTCTTCCTCTTCTAATCAATAATTTAGCTTTGTCACCACCCGCTCCCGGCTTGTCTCTAAGCCCTGGTTCCCCGAACGTTTGCGGTTGCGCTTGAGCTTGGATAAGTCTTTGTCAAAGACTTCACCTGACCTCAGTGCTGATACCAGGTCATCGAACTCCCCGCTCTCCTCGGAGATGCTTCCTGCTTGTGCTTTCTTTTGCCGCCTCTCTTTTTCTCTCTGCTCTTTTAGCTGTGGAGAAACACACAGAACTTTAGAATTAACTAAACAAGACACTAGAGGAACTCAAGTTGCAGATAAGTGTATCAGTATGGCTTAGGAGAAAAGCGATCAGGAGTTCACCTACAGGGCCATCACCCATGACAAGGGCACTTGACAGCCCTGCCGGCTTTCCCCTTTTCTGCACAGGCAAGTAGAGAGAAGGAGAAATGAGGAATGAGTAGCGCCTTGTGTCTGCCTTGCATGGCACTACATCCAAAGGATTATGCATAGGATCTGTCTATGCTGCAGCTATTTTGCACAAATATTACAGCAGTCTAGTGCTAGCAAAGTAACTGTGACAAAGCGATACTCTGCAGATGATGCTGGCTTAAGCGATTACCCAGCTTCTAGGGCCAGCCTTGCAACAGCCTTTGTGCAGCAGCAACTTCTGCGTGAACAGTACCTAACCTAGTGCATTTAAAGTTAGTTTGAATGCATCTACACAAACCACAGTCACAACTACAGATACAACCAGATTTCCACTTAGGCCAGGAGTAGCTACATTCACACAGGAAGAAAAGTCACAATGCAGCAAAAGGAAGAAAAGAAAGAGGAAAAAACAAATCCAACAGCCGTAACAGAGACTGCAAGCTGAACAAAATGGAGATTGAAAAGTGTGCGAGAAATCAAATATCAACAAACTCTGTCCACCAAACAGCTCATGTTTAGGTAGAGGTAGCATCTTGCAGTTTGGATGGGGGCAGCATCTTGCAGTGAGGAGAACAGGAAGGAAAGCTGCCTTGAATCCAGAAAAAGAAACTGGCTATAAACAGAGAAATGAAACAGTCCAAATGCACTGTTAATGCCATGTGGGCAGGAAGAAATCAGCCTGGGAAGGGAGCAGAACCACTGATTTTACAAATCACCAAATAGGTCCATCTGTCAGTGCGAGGCTCCTGCAGCACCAGGGAGCTCGGTTACCTCCCACACTGGTCAGCACCATGAGATACCAAGGCACAAATAAGACTTTTGAAAGGCAGGTTGCTTATTCTGTGCCTTAGCCCCACACTACAGGAAGACTCTCTCCATATGCAAACTGCACCCCCTGTCTTGATGCATCAGGCTTGCCAAATCATCTCAGTGGTTTTATAGTGGGGTCCTGTGCTTTCTAGGCTAGCTGATATGAAACTTGAGCCTAAGTCCTGGCATTTTATCTCTTTCTGCAACGGTTCCAAGAACCCTGCTGTCCTCCTAGAGTTTCACCTGTCTCTTCCTTTGAATAGCGCAGAACAGGGTGCTTTAGAAATAACCAACATTTAAAGCAGCAGTTCTCTTAGCGTAGCCTGGAGCTGTGGTGGCTGCTGGGGTTAAAGTGCTGGCAGAGTGGAAGGATGCAGAGGAATGCAGAGCTGTTCTCAGGCCTCAGGAAAGCCTGAGGTTAGAGCGGGAGGCCGGTTCACACGAATCCCTGGGGATACTCACATCAGTCTCCCAGCAGCAAAATCAATGATGCACACAAGCTCTCTCACCACGTCAAGGATAAAGGCAGACTCAGTAATCAAGGCACTACGGCCATCCATAGGGAAATATTGTTAATGTAGGCTGGAGCAGGCGCCAGGGCATTCACTGTGTCACCATATGCCGTCAGATGACAGGCACAGAGCAGATGACGACAGGGTCTGAGTGGAAGCTGACCAGCTGGCAGTACCGAGGGAAATCTGGCTCCAAGGGCTTTTGTGCAGAGCCTGCAGCCCGAAAGGAGGACAGGCTGGCCCTGGCCAGGGGTAGCACCATCTTGCACAGTGACAGCACAGGAAAGACGGGGCCAGAGTCGGGACCTAGACCCAAAGAACGTAATTTGGGAGCCAAACAGCATGCCCTTGAGGTCTGAGAAGGCAGATAGCAGGAAAATAACATCATTTGTGGGTAGTAGGACCAAGTGAGGTGGCAGGGAGAAGAAAATGAAACAGACAGGATAGGACATGAGCACGGGAACTGGCTCTCTCAATCTTTCTCTTGAGACGCACAAAGATGACGAAATGAAACCCCCTCCCGTGTGTGGGTTCTCACCATGGCCTCCATGCGTGCCCTGCGCTCCTCCTCCTCTTTTTTCTTCCTCATATTCTCCAGATCTTGCTTGGCCTCTGCAAATGACTGTAAGAAAGTATCGAAGATACCAAAAAATTCATCTGGCTGCATCTTGCCCTCGTTCTCTCCAAAATGCTTCAATGCCTTGGAGTACTGTTGGGGGCAGAAAACATAAGAGCAAGAATTAGGCAGGCAGTCTAGGAAGGCAGCCGAAAAGCCTAGGAGTAACCACACATGTAATTTAAACCCCTCTGTGCATTCACGGGATGAGTAAAAACTCCTCCCTGGCCTCTCGCTTAAGGCAAATGCCTCTCTCTCTAAATAATCTGCACTCCTGGGTATCCTTTGGGCAACACAGATCTGGAAAACACTGGTACCTACTGACGCCAGAAAAAAATACTTGTCCAGTGCCTGAGGATGACAGAGTGACTTCAGAGGACAATGCTGACCACACCTCAGCTGCAAACGTGGGACAGCAGGGGCAGGAAAAACAATATGTGGAGCAAGCTAGCTGCCAGAAGAAAACTACTGAACAGGTGATTTTAGCTCATCATTTCCCCTTCCGCCCTCCTCTTTGCTTTTCTCCTCAAATGCATTGCTAGAAGGATTGGAGTTAGAGAGCTTTTGAAATAGTGTGACAGCCCATCCTCTTAGGAGCTTTTGCGATGTCATCTGTCTCTCTGAAGTCCTCTGAGTCAGGGTGTTGCCTGGGAGAGAGAGGAAACTATGGACAGACATGGCATGAGAGAGGGGCAAGGAAAGCGGCCAGGGCTCCCGGGCAGACTTAAAAGAGAGTGAATACATCACAAATGGCTTTTATTTTAAAAGGCAAATGTTGAGGCAGCAGGATACATGTGGAGGCAGCCAACTGGCAGGACTTCAGTCACAGGGCAGTCCTGATCTGGATATGGTGAAATCACAGCAAACCCTGGCTGCTGGACATCAGTACTTGCAGTCGTACTCTCCTTTGCTCTCACACAATCACAAATATCCCTCTGTACTCACTGAAATGCCTCAAGTACGTGTGTATATAGTCTTTCAGCACCATATATGCACATATGTGTAACTCCTATAAAACCGTGTACATCCAACAACCCGTCCAACCTCATTCACCTCACACTCCTCTGTCACAGCAGGCAGCACTGGCAATACCCTGCTCATGGCATCGGTGCCCTGATGCAAAACTGCCCTAGCACACTCTGCCAGCACTTGCACGCACCGCCACTGACAAGCAGAAGATCCCTAAGAACATTCCTCAAATATCCCCAAAAAAATCCCTAAAAACAAAGCATTCACTGAAACAAACCCAAGGTATGGACTGCCACCAAATTGTGTGTATTCAGCTAACACAATTTACTAACTGCTAATACTAACACAGCCCAGCTTTCCTTTCCTTGGGTGGGTGCATTCTCTTGAGGAATGGAAATGATACTTAGAACAATTCCCGTTCAGCTTCCAAGGAGAAAATGAATTTGGAAACAGGTCTTATAAACCCCTTTGGCCCAGTACCAGGTAAAGCATAAACAATGTCTCCCAGTAAACTGCAGGGAGAAGAAATCTCCAAGGAAAGCAGCTTCCTTCTGGCACAGCCTGAGACATTCAGCATCGACCCTCCTCTGCTTTCCTTGCCAGGCCCACAAAGCAGTTTGAAGCAATAGCTTCCCCCACCCCGCTTTAAAAAGGCCGTGTTCTCAGCCAGAAACAAACAAACTCAAAGGATCTGGAAGAAAAAAAAGAAGTGTTGGAAGAAGTGCAAGTTGCTTTGAGCTACCAAACATGGCAGGAGTCGAAGGAAGCACTAAAGCAGCAGCAAGTCGTGGCGGGAGTTCAGAGTATGAAAACAGCAGTAGATGTCTTCTCTGTGCTGGTTCCTTTTCTCTCAAACCTCTGAAGACACACACAGAGGAATATGCACACACACTCAACCTCTCTAATTCTCTATGCAATCTCTATATAATTCTCCCCAAATCTATACATATATGTATGCACGCAGTATGCTTAACTATAAGCAAACTGCAGCAGTCTCACAGTAATTCACAGTGACTGGCACTAGCCCTTCAACAGGGTGAAGACAGGCTGCCAAAGCCACAGAGGGTGATAATGTATCTCCATGCACCGTTTTTTCTTGGCTTGCCTGCTCCAAGCAGGCCAGCTGGTCAGGGAAGGAGAGTGACGGAGAAAAAAGATGTCTGTAGTGCAGAGGCACTGCTGCTCCTAACTGCACAGGGCCCCTAAAGCAGCTCGGTATTGCGCATAGAAGATGCATTGCCTGGATCGCTCCCCACTTAACTTGTTCCTGTGTTTTGCTGGGAATTGAAAGTAGTCACAAATTAAGAGTCATGATGAGGCACCAGCTAGAAGGAAGGCTGGTCTCTCTCTCGTGCAACCTGAAGTTCAGAAGCACCCCAAGGAGAGAGCTGCTAGAATTGTCCCCTTGTGATAAACAGCTCCTGCTCCTAAGGTTCCTCAAGACTACACTGTCCTGTGCGGAGCAAAAGTGAGAGAGATGGTGCGCACAGGAACGGAGGTGTTTGGAGCCCATGAAAGCCCATAGGTGTTTCCAAGTCCTTGTGGAGGAGGGCAGCCTGGAGACAGAAGTGTTGGGAGTCTTTGCCTCATGGGCCCTATGACCGGAATAGACCTCAAGGAGCACCCAAAAATTTTCACTATCAGTGGGTGGCGTTGCCTGCACACAGGCTGCACTTCACCTATTACCCGGCTACCAATAACTATTCTTCTCTTACAGGCAGAAGTGCTTCTGCCACTGTGTCCCCACGTCCGCTACAAGGAGTACCAGCACCGCTGTGCTGGGAAGGCCCAGCTTCCCGGGAGCCTTCCAGAGGCGCTCGGGAACACACATTGTGGACTCTGAGCAGCAGCAAGGAGGGTCCATCCTGAGAACAGCTGGCTTTGGTGCCTCCTACATGCCTTGCCAGATCCCAGTCAGTCATTGTAAACCACTGGAAGGTGCAAAGCAAAAATCTAAAAGTGAGCTAAAAGTACAAAAATAGCTATAAATGAAAAATCTTCAGTTCACTAAAGAAAGCAATTTAATTCTTTGTCTACCCACTCCAGAAAAAGCTGACCGAGCAGAGGGAGGGAAGTCAGGAGATCTAACTTCAGCTGCCAGCTCTGCCCATGGTGCGGCTTGGGAACTCATGTTCCTTGATCTCACTTTCTCCATTTGTTAAAGAACAGACTATGTTACTCCACTTATCTGATAGAAAAAAAATGGCAAGAATTTAGTCATTCACATCTGTAGGGCGCTACCTCAACTCAAGGCACTGTTGCAAAAAAAAGCCATGCCCTTTCCCAATTTAAACTCCAACAGACCCCTTTGTTTTTATGACTTCTTCTCTTTCTCTTCTGTTTATATTACTACTGCTCCTTCTATTACTTCTCTTTTTCGTATGCGCTTTTTGGAAGTGCTGGTGCTGGCACGAAGGATGGCCCGGAGCTAAGCACGCTGCCCACCTTGCTCAGCACACAAGAGGCAGAGCAGCGGGGCACAGAACTAGAAGGTCTCAGCCCCAGCACTTTCCTGGCCTCTGCCATGGTTTTTGTGTGGCCCGGCCCAAATCACTCAACTGCTCGCAGTGCAGATTCTCCACCCAACAATACCTGCTTTTGTGCACAGTTGTGAAATCTACAGCTAAACCTTTAGAGGAGCACGAAGTTTTCAAGAATTTTCTAACATGCTGAAATAGCATGGAACAAGAGCTGACGCTTGCCTATTCCTTAAAGTCATGTGGGGACAGATGACATGGGCAAAGCAAAATGGAAAACTGTGTTTCAGCTGGTTTTCCACTGCAATACAGGATGGTATCTCTTTTTTTCATTAAAAAAAATCATTTCCACACCATAAGGGCCCCCAAGCTCCAAGATATAACAGGTCCATGAGCTCAGTGCCAGCTCTCCTTCCTCTGCCAAACTTTCCACTGAATTCATCCTCTTGCCAAAGCAAATCGTTTAGACAGTTGTTTATTTTGAAAAGCCATTTCAGCAAGGAGAGGGAAAGCGGGACAGCAGTGCGCACACTCGCTGCTGCTCTTGCCAATGAAATGTTAAACAGTGGCAGAAGAGCTCTGGAGACAGCACGGACAGGGCTGCATGAGCAGGAGGAAAAATAGACCTGATAAAAATTCCCGGCCGTCTGTGCTGCCTGCCACTGAGGGAGGAGCCAGTGAAAAAATGAATTGCAACACGTGGCTGTGCAACATGAACAATCTCCCCCAGATAAGTAATCCTGAGATTTCCGTTACAAAGACTAAAATCCTGGACTAAGGCCGTTCAAATAAATGTCTGTTCTCTTCATAGGTCAGATTCAAATCAGTTAATTGAACTGAATTGCTGATTTCAGGCAGGGCTGGGTCCAGTTCTCCTTGCAACCAACTGCTCTTTAAGGACCATGAATTCAGCAGCCACTCTGGCAGCCCAAACCAGGTTACAGGAACAATAAATATTTCTGATACGTTATATACCAGCCTCACCTGAAGCATCTGCATTTCTAAGTATACAGTATACAACAGGTATACATCAGCAGCCTGAGAGCTGCTCGTGGTGGCAGGCTGCAGTGCCTGTCCGTGCCACCGGAATACACCCCATCTTCATCTGTTCCTTCTACATCAGCCTCAGGGGCTCACAGAATACACCAGTCTCCAGCACATGAATGCTTGAAATGCACAGCCTCTGACTGGCACTTGGACTACAGTGTTGCTGCATGCTTCATAGCATTCTACCATCAATGACTATTTTCTTAAAACAGATTTTGTTGTTCACTGTCTTCTTGTTCCTCAAAACGCAGTCATTGTATGCGCTAAACTTACTGAGTGCATACACAGATTTTGATCTCCAGTCCCTACAATAAATACAAATTCTCTGCCCTGTCATGGCAAAGACAGGGAACGAATAATATCTTCCCTAACCTCCTCATTAATCTTGCTCAAACTGTCCACCTCTGTTGTGCTACCATACGTCTCTCTACACAGAAGTTTAACTTCAATTTTCATGGAGGAAAGATGTGAACATCAATAGTTATAGCAGCGTTAATACCTGACTCAGCAGATCCTGTTCTTTCAGAAAGATCCAAAATGATTTACAAATGGGCTTGTTAAAAACCACACACACACACACAAAACAGAGCAGTTTTACAACAGTACAGTGATTGTAAATTCACACCTGTCAACATTTAAGTATACTGTAAAGCTTCCTATGGGCTAAATATCACCTTTTAAGTGGGAAAATAAATTTCACACCACAGGAGGAACCTTTGCCTTGGACTGGGCATTTTCATCGCTTCTCCACAGAAATTCAGAGAAAGATTTTTCACAAACAAAATTCAACCCCATTCTCTTTTTGCTGTGAAAAATAGTCCATTTTCATCTGTTCAAACATGTAAAAACAGGTGAAGGATTCCAGAGCAGAATTTCACTGTCTTCCTCCTGTTCCCGACACTTCTTTCAGTTGATGGGAAATGGCAGAAAACATTGTCCTTGACCTAATCTATGTATTCCTTTATAAAACTTTTGAAAGTGAGAAATCCAGAAAAAGATCAGGAATCAGTTGTGCTAGGGTTCCTATTTAAAGAGTCGGTCTAAGTTTTCAAACAGTTCTTAACCAAGCATCTGTTTATTGCACGGACATAAGCACAGTTACAAGGTTTTCTCTGCAAACATAGAAACTTGCATCAGACAATCTGGCCTTTTAAATTTAAATATATAATTTCCTACCCACAGCCGCCAATAGCAAACATCCTGTTTAAGCAGAAAAGCCAAAAAAGTAAATCCATTCTATCCCTACTAGATGTGATAAGCTGAAGCCTGGATTAATGTATATTGATTGGGAAATCTGCGTTTTATATCTGTGCCATCATCCTGAAGTAGCTCCCCACTAAGTTTTGTGTCCCAACTTGAAATAACAATGTCACCAACAGACTTACAGGGGGCCTCTGCCCCCAGTGTAGCCCGGTGGGTTTCAGGACATTGTTGGTACCATGCACAGGAGGTTTGGGATTCCTCCACAGCTGTATCTCCACGAAGGAAGAGGGTATTAGTATTCCATACACATACATGACAGGAGAAAAACTTTTACTGGGGAGTTGGCAGTGGTCATTACCGAGCTGATTAGCAGGGATTGAGCTGTCTATCTGATAATACCTGCTGAAAAGAATTGTAAAGTACACTTGCTACACAGAGGGTCATACTTTGGTAACGGATTGTTTCCATAACTTAAATATTGAAAAGTCTTTTTTTCTTTTCCAGCACTAAAGAAACTTTTTTTTTTTTATTAAAAAAAAAAAAAGGTTTGAAAAGATAATTTGCATTGTTTTAAATCCCAGCTGTGGAAACATGGCTCTGACTAACTTATAGCAATCAAATAGCTATATTTAGAAAGATATTCAATTCCAGCTGTTAAAACTAGAGCTTCATTATTATTATTAATAAATCCGTGAACCAGACCAATTCTTCCTGGGCTCATTAGGACATTTTTAAAAGCTTTCCCTTTCCCAGTACTTTTTTTTTTTTTTTTTTCTCCAGTTTGCTTTGCTTTGAGAAATCAAAAAAAGAACATGATAATCAGATGTCTGTGTCCCTCTTCCTTTAACTGACCAGTTGCAGGAGGTTTCCATGGTAAAAATAAAAGCTTGTGATTCAACAAACACAGAGAGCCCACTGAGAATGGAAGATGTTATGGGCTTTGAGAAGCACATCTGGTTTGTTGAAAATTTCCAGTTTTTCTTTTTTAAGAAAAAGAGGAAGAAGAGAGAGGAAAAATAATATAAGGCAAACATGAGAAATAGCTCAACATTGGTAAGGACAGACAGTTCCCTTTTCAGAGTCCAAAAGCAACTCATTGCCAGTGGAAGAACCAAAGCCATAGGTTGAGCAGAAGCTGGAAAGGCATATGTTCAAACATAGTAGGGGTGTGTGAGGAGAAGGTAGAGAAACGTTTCCTAAGCATGTTATAGTCATTAAAATAAAATATCTCTTTTTGTCAAGTGCTTTATGTTGGCTAATGTCTAAAAAAGTGTGCAACAACTTCCAACATATTGGTTTGCCTGTAGGGAGATTCTCTGGTTATTCTTAAAGCAAAAGATCTACATCTTTCCTGCCTTTGCCTGGTCAAGGAAAGTTGCAATTTTGTGCTGGACATGTGTAATTTTCTCATTTTAACCCATGACTGACCTTTTAAATAAACCACACTGAGATTTAGTCCTAGTATGCCAAAAGAGAGGTCCATCACTATCTGTATCATCAAAACAAAACAGGGGAGTCTAAGCCAAGGACACAGTGAATCCTCTTCCAGAAATACAAACCTAACTATGATTAAGTTGAAAAATGTACCCAGTCATAAAACAGAGGCCCACAAACCATAGAAAATAGAGCTTTTCTCAGTAAATTCAGATAGCCTTAGAAGCGGAAGCACGGAATGCAAAATACTGTTCTTAGGATCATAAAGCCAATATGGTGTGCACATTATTATCTTGCAAGTGGTTTGAATATTCTCAAGCAACATGTCAACAATGAAAAACACCAGGCACATTATTCTCCACAAAGTTTCTTGGAACATTAATGAGTGTTGGACTGCCCTGCTTTATCTTCCAAGTACAGTAACAATTACTCCCCTGCTGGCATTTGCCAAGGTAGCCAGTTCTTGCTGAGGTCCAGAGGCTCTTGGTGTTTGAGGCAGCACGTCAATGCTACCCACATAATCTCTACAGCAAGAAGTCACAGAACAACGTTACACCAGAGTCACTGAGTCACTGAGTGAGGAGTCTTACTGTCCAGATCCTCAGGTAGTATTTTGCTTGTCCTTCAAAATCTACAGCCTCCTAACGCAAGGGCAGAGGTTTGATTAATAAAGCAAAAGGTCCCTTAACACCGCTTATTTTTCCCTGCGGGGACTGAAACCAGCCGTGGAAACAACCCAATCCAAAAGAAATAACCCATTTGTTTCATAAAGCCAACTACTTTCAACATGCCAGCCAAAAAGGGCAGATTTGCCACTATACATTGTTTACTTTAGAACTTGTTCTCCTTTAACCTTTTTATATTCCTATGATCTTTCCAAATAAATTCCTCTTCATCCAGTTGAAAGACAGAAGCATTAATGTCAGCTTCCAAATCATCAATAGAGAACATGCAACTCCTCCACTGCCTGCACCTTTCTTACCATTTTTTTGTACAAAAAAAATGCAAAATAATCTCAATAGCACCTGAAGAGCAACACACACGTGCTGCTTGTTGTACGAGGAGGATACTAGAACGTATGACCACCCATGAATGCTTGGGATCTCCTCCCATGCTATGAAACACAAGTAATAACAGACAAGAGTTATCAGAAAAAGATCAGGTGTTCAGGGTCACCAAACAATCCACAAATTCATTTTTTAAAGGGAACAATGAAGCATAAATGTCCCCAGCTGAACACACAGAGTGGGATTAAGTCAGCAAAAGATAAAAGGTACCAGGTCACTATTGCTAATAACCATGGGAATTCTTTTTAATTACTTGTTTAAAAGGCAGTTCCTGCAATATCACAGCACAGTGTGATACCCTTGCCCAGAAATCACCCTCACAGTTTTATTCCCCACACTGATACTGTTAGGAAAGTGGACAAGAGCACTGAACCTTCTTTTAATCTTAAGACATGGTCTAAACTGCTAAATTTATAGACAGATCAGATAAGACAGAATCTTCATCTTAAAACACTTTCTGTGTCTACTATAGTTTTCACTACAGTCCTGGCATCTAAAACTGTTGTTTCTATTTTGATTGATGCTTTTGTTTGGTCAGTGAAACCCCAGATGCTTCAAAAGGTATTCATACCTTGTCTCTAGCCTCGTTCAGAAGGTCTTCTAACTCTGAGAAGCTGAAACTTGCCACAGTGATGAAATCGCTCATGACAGGAACAAACCTGTCTCCTGACTCCCGCATGCGTCTCTTCTGATAATCCAGTTCCTGGAAGAGAAATAAGAAGTGCAGACTGGCAAGTACCAAGGATTCATCACTGAGGAAAAAGGGAATGAGGAAGTCCATCTACTTAATTTTGTACAGAGCATTCTCTATGCTCACTCCTCACACATTCATCATGAATTATAATTCAGAAAAATAAAGTTTCTCGCAAAGCCAACGGTTCTGCCTTTGCAGCATGAGATGAAGGCCTAAAATGGGATGGAGGAAGGCCATAGTTACAGGTCCCTAGACCTTAGAATAACAACTACTTCCAAGAAAGTCATCAATACATTTAATTTCAAAAGCAACTTTAGAACACAAGCATCAGGTATGTGAGATGCAGTACTCCTCCTTCTGTGCAGAATAGCAAAGAAGAGGCAACACAGACTGTGTAACAACTGAATTTGGAATTTTTAATAGGGAGTTTCCCTCCATCTTCTCTTCCCCCTGTGGCTCAGAGGGCTGCACACATGGGGAAGAGCAGATGTTTCTGGATCTCCCCAGCGTAGTTGGATCCTTTGCAAGTAGGTTCAGGCAGGCTGAGGAAAAAAACCTTTGCATGGTCTGCTCTTGGAGAAGATAACAGACTACACGGCTAGACAAGATTCATTTTGGCCCTGTTTTTAACAAATAAGGCTTGTGTGATCTCGCTGTCTTTCCACCTCCCCCTCACCTAGGAACTTTTCAGGTCCTTTACCAGTTTCAGTCTGACAGATGCTGAAATCTCAAAGATCACTAAATTCCCAAGGTTCTCTGGAAAGCCCTAGCTGAGCAACAGAGATGTCAAATTTCTCCCCTGCCCCACTAAATATCTGGCAGAAAGAAGTCAGGTATTATATAGCATTTGCCATCACCCTGCTAGTCAAGTTGTTTTGGTGTCATAAAAGTCAGGGAATTAGAAACTGGGGCTATTGTGATAAGACGATTGTGGGGAGGAGGGTGTGCATAAAACTGCAAGAAACCAAGATTGCTACTTAAAGAAAAACTGACTCTAAGATTCTTTCTTTTATTTTCTTATCCTTTTTAGAATAATCTTTTACTTCAAAGAGAGAATTACCTATGCTATCCCTTGTCTTACTCTCTTCAGCATGCTTATGGCACTGAAAAAAACCCTACTGAGGTTCTCAAAATGATTAAGTTGTAGTAAGACAGGCTGTCTCCCATGTCTGTGCTTGGCTTGTGTGCTGTTGACAGCCTCATGAGGACAACAAAATGGTAATCTGCGAGTCATCTTCATCCTCAGCTGGGTAATCAGTGGGAACGATAAAGCCGTGCTTTCTCTGTAGGAAACCAGTATGAAACAGCAGCAGCAGGTCACGTTACAATCTGACCTTGTGTTCCCCTTGGAAAAAAATATTTGTACATGTTTTTGTTCTTCTGCATCTCTGCTGGCTGCAGTTCCAATTACAAGCATGTTTGGTGCTCTTTGTTTCTGGTCATCAGAACACCAGTTCACAGAGTCAAACAGATAGGTTTATAGTCACCTGTGCTGAGAAACTCCTTGGGCTGCGCTCCCCACTGCCAATATGCAAAGAATGACTTTGACTACCAGCAGTCCAAATATCAGACTTGATATGATTTCTAGTCTGGTGTGCATTGGAAAGAGGATGTAACCATCACAAGGAGCGAACACAGGCAGAAAAGTGGCAGGAAAAGCAGCGAGCAGGTGGCTAGAGAAAGGCACAGATTAAAGAAGTGTTGCTTCCCCCTGCTTTATGTTACATGTTCCTCTTCCCTGGTTTTCCCGATACATCATCATCTACTGTTTTGGGAGCGATGCTCTGTTACACTGCTTTGCAGTGAATTGTCTCCACGTTACAAATCTGAATTACACCTTTCATAGTACAAGAAAGGTCACTCCACATGCTGCTGAGAACTATGGAATGGTTTTTTTTTCAGCCACTCTCTTCTCATTCCTGTTTTCAAGCTGATTTTAGCTGAAGGTTGCTCTACTTCACTATCTTTACCCAGATGAGTATAATAGTACTGTCTTCCCACTTGCACTCTTGCACTGTTGAAAGCTATTGCATCTGCTGCTGGAGAGCAGTGTTCTTAAAAGCAAAATTAGGATTAGGTTATCTGCTTTTCAATTTCAAATTCAGTCCTTCCCTGAAGAGTAATTCTTCTGAATTAAAAATACACCACACAAGTAACTGGTATAGTCATAATAGTTAATCCATCCAAGAAAGAAGCTAGAGAAAGTCCTCTATATCTTCTACAAATGGTTTACAGGGGTCATAAAAGGAAAACAACAGAAGCAAACACTGTCCTTGGTGGGCTGGTCTACTGGTTCACTAGAAAGATAAAAGGATTTGATGGTGGCAGTGGTTTCTCAAGTGACATACATGGTCTCCTTGCTCTGTAAGAGGACTCCACTGCCAGAGTTTATTTTCTGATTTGGAAAAGACCAAGAACTACTTAGCTGTCCTGGGAGCATCCTACACAAAGTCAGTAGCTGCATGCATGTTCTCACAAATGGGTATGTCCTGTCTTTAGAAAGAAGCTGAAAGTCCAGGAAAGCAAAGGGTTAGCCGTACCTTTAAAAGCATCTGACTGTAAAATTATTTTTAGCTTTCTATTCTTAAGGGGCCTTGAAGAAACTTCTCAGTCACTGGAGCCAAGGTTGCGGTGAGAACACACTGGCCTGGAATCAAGAATCGCACCTTCCCCTCCTCCCCCTTCCACCTGACAATGATCTTCTATTGTTGCTATAGTGTTGCTTTTTACATGCCAGAAAACCACAAATGGAGCAAGCAGACTGGGAGGCATTGGCAGCCCCAGCTGATAAATCCTATGGCAGGGAGAAGAGTGGGGAGGGAAGATGATGACTGAATGGGCAGGAGAGCTTGCCCATGGAAGACATGTATGGGAAAGAGAAGGAAAATTGGCTGCAAAGGCAAAAGGGCAAACAACCTAAACAGAAAACAAAACAGAAGTAGGTGCTCACATTTCAACAGGCAGAATGGTCTGCCCTCACTGAAACAGGGCCTCTTCAAGTCATAAGCTGCATGTCAACATTTTTTTTTTTTTTTTTTTAACAGGTGCTTTTAATTTTCAAATACCGCTCGCCACGCCTGCTGTAGTACCTCTTGCTATTGCTGCTTTCTCCCTTACCCCAACAATCCAGAAATAGGGCTTAGAAAGTCTTTTATCACTCTGAGGATCTTTGGCTAAATAGATGATGAACTGTTAGAGACGGCCAGATGGTCTGCGGACAAGAGACAGGTCACTGAGCCTTTCCTCAACCTTCATAGCAAAATCAAACTCAGGGCAGGTGAAAAGAAAATGAAGTCATCATATTGTGCTTTATATAGGAAGGACAGGAGGGTCCTATTTTAGTTCCTTGAAAGACAGGCAACTATTTCACAGAAACCACTCACACACCATCATTCCCACCAACCAGTCCCTCTGCCAGCATTCCTAGTGCAGAGGCCACAAAGGAACAGCAAAGGCAGCAGGGATACAGGATGCTTCTCTAGGTCAGCACCAAGGCACTATGGCAGGGTCATATGGGAGTAAGGCATTTATTAACGCTGTTGCTGCTATGGGTGGACACTGCTTGGTATTGCTCACACTGAGACATTGAGGGTCACCAGTCTGCATCTCTCTACTTGCATTAGAGTGTTATGTTTGGGGGGGGGAAGGGGTGAAACAGAGCTTCCACCCCCCACTCTGAGAAAAATAAAATCCTGGTTGAAAGGACAAGGAGTATCTAAACACAGCAATGACCCTCTTGAGTTCCAAAGGTGCCTCTTGATTTTTTTTTTTTTTTTTGGCACTATCCTTGTCTCAGTATATCTAATAGATGATAAATGCCACAACCAAACTGAACTTAGGATTTTGTTCCTGTACTTGCAGCTTTTAAGGGCACAGAACGTTTGACTGTGCAGATGATGATATAAAGAGTCAGAGATGACAGAGCAATGTTAGCCTTTAATCTTCACCATCTCTAGTTTTGTGCAAACACTATTTTGCTATTCCTAACACCAGCTCTTGTGTGGGAGGAGGTATTTATAGTTACCATTTCACAGAGAGGAGGTAAACAGGTTGAGATTTTCAAAGCCGCACATTTAAGTTGATGGCATAACCAAGCTCCTGGCTTCTGCCCCTGTCTCATGCTGTGCTGTCCTGCCTCAGAAAGGCCAGAATCTTTTCCCAGAAACCAAACCAAAAGCAGATCTACGGAATTATATAGCAATTACACTACGGCCAAGAGAAGAAGTTTAGAAAACAGGATCCTTCCTATGGGTTTTCTAACCAACCTACAGCATTGCTGAGGTAGAAGTCCATGCAAAGTTCAAAAACTATCCAGGTTTCACATGAAAAGGGACATTTTTTTCTGAGCCTTCTCACTGAGGAATTTGAAGAAGCTCATGTTCAATGTCTTTAAATAAATAAATACAGTTAAAAAAAGACCCTGCACGTATGCAACTCAAGATAGCTCATGTATCAATTGATTGTCTCTGCCATAAACCTGAAGGAAGCTTTGAATCTGAAGTTCTCTCCTCTGGTCTTCCCCAATAAGCACGCCATTTCCTCTAGCTCTTGTTATTTAGAGAAGCTGCCCACTGAATTTTGCCCATTCTGTACTTGTCCATTCTACAGTTGGTAGTAAAGACTAAAAGGAGGCTTTCAGGTAGGGGAACCACTGCTGACACTCAAAGGTATGTCTCCACGGAATATTTACACCAATACCTCAGTTTTAATTTCCACAATCAAATGCAAAAAACTTCATCAATAAACTATTTGTTTATTGACAGACTCTGCATCACCAAAGCACAGTTTGAGCATAAGTAACCCAAGTCCTGCTTAAAAAAATATAAAGAAAATCAATATCAGGAACAAAGGCCATTGCAGTTTGGTTGGACAACTCAGCTGCCTCACCTTTAGCTAGTGAGTTTTTGCCTTCATCTCCCCAAGGCACGCTTGGGATAGGTTAGGGTTGTGTATAATGGTGTATTACGTGTTTACAACTACTCAGAGAGCCACGTGAAACACTTGTTCAGCAGCCAGACATCCCTCACTAAGGAAGAAAATGAACTATGTTTCTTTTTTTGCCGTGTGCACCATTTGTCAGACCATCCTTTAACTCTCCGGGCTCAGATCAAAATAGCTTTTTGTTAGGCTGAAGTCTGCTAAGATCATCAGCAGAAGTGCCCCATGAGAAGCTTGTATTTGTTTATTTCTTGGCTAACACATCGTAGAACAGAACAGAAAGAAGAAAAGAAAGCCCACTCTCTCTTCTCACAGAATATATAAAGGCTGAATATATTCTAAGTGAGATATTTTAGCATGGAGCTTTGGAAACCGTCAGATACTTACAGCTTCAACAGCTTTCAATCCAGTCTTTATATTGTTCACTTCCTTCTCCAGCTCTACCAAGCTGCATGAGAGACAGATACGTAGGAGTTAAAACAAAAGGGGCAGTGTTACACAGGAATACAGGAGCTCTGTAGCAGAAAAGACCACTGGCCCATCAGGTCTGGTATCCGGCCTCTGGCACCAGCCATACCAGATGATGAGAAATGAGGGGAAGAGTGTCTGCTAATACTCTGTGCTGCTTTTTGTGTCAGGCAGACCATGTCTGCCTGTGGTCACAGAAAAGACAGGGCTTTTCCGGCGTAGAAGCAGGGGCTTACCCGAAGAACATCTAACCACGCAGGGCTGTGAAGGGAGCCCGACCCTCCAGCAGGGAACATGTGCCACATGGCTAGTTTGCAGTAATGGGCTGACTCACGGGCAGAGATCCCAGCTTCATCACGCCTATGGTCATAATCTCAGATTAGCTCTACATGTGACTCTTGACCCATTAGTTAACTACTGAATCTTATTAGCAGTGCATTTACATGTGATTTTTGTCCTCATTGCAGTTCAAACATTATTTTTCCATCTGCATTTCTATCATATGGCAGTCTGCAAGCTATCATCACTAAGCATTTAACACTTTGCATTTTAACAAATGCTTCCCTTGACCAGTGTTGTTCCGGATTTGTGCTCGCATAATCTAAACAAGACTTTTTTTTTTTTCTAAAATTTGCATTAAAAAATCTTTTCACTTCTAGGTAGCCAGTTATTATTACTTGCAAGTCAGCAGGCATTTCTTCCACATATTTGGAAAGAAGTTCATATCTCAGAAAACACTACAAGAGCCTTACTAAATGCTTTTAGTTATGAACCTGTATTTATTTTTTAACTATCTTTTATTAGCTCGACTAGTACCCTCTACAAAGAACAATGTCTGAGCAAATCATATGCAAAGACATTTTTGAGCAGTGAATTGTAAAGAAAAATGATAGTATTTGGGGGGGGGCGACTTATGTATTCATTTTCCACACATGTATATGGAAAAGGAAAAAAAAATCACTGAAATTTGTGCAGAAAGTACGATGCTTTCCAAATTTCTGTGCATGACTCATTAGTGCAAAAGTTTGTATGAACTTCTTGAAAACAGCCTACTATAGCCTCTATTTCTAACTGACTCTGGCTTAGAAACAAACCTTCAATTATCCAGAAAAAATAGCACGCAACTTAGATGGCCAACCACAGAGTATGGTGATTGAGCTGCAAATAATAACCAACCTAGTTATAATATCCGATTCAGAAGTAAAGCAGATATGGATGTGTCTAAATAAGGCAGTCAATTTAGTTACCTAAATGTTTTTGGAACAAATTTTTCTGCTGATGTACATCAGAATAATTTCAAAGACGTCAGCAAAGGCATTTCAGGTGCCCCAGCTGGAGGGCTGGCAATGAGTTTGGGACATAGCAATTTAAAACTAACCACCAGTAAGTTAACAAAAATCACCGGGACAGTCAGCTCCGGTAACAAAGAATAGCACTGCACTTACTTGACTTTTGCCGCTTCTGGAAGATGCTGCAACTCAGACTGAATATCTAGGATATCTGGGTAATTCTTCTCAAAGATCATAATTAAGTAGTGTAGCAGTGTAATGTTCCTAAAACAGAGAAGGAAGAAATGAGAGAAGGAAGATGGTGGTGAGAAGGAAAGGGAAGGTGGGAGGAATGAAAAATATTTGGGTAGGAAATGTGCTTCAGTGAACAAAACAAATAGTAGATCAGCAGTTAGCTGTTCTGTCACTGAAAGAAAAGTATTGCAGACTAAAATGAATTAGCCCTTTATGAGCCATTCCTCCCAAAACCTGAAGGAATATTTCACACAGCCTTGCTTTATTCAGGAAGCATCAGCATGCTTCCTTCTGTTTGCATAGCTGGTGTAACAGAAAAGAAAACTGCGTATCACAGCACACTAATTTGTCCACAAACATTTTAGAGAATAAACAACTAATAGTAGTAAAGTGTCATTAACACTTAAGGGAGAAGGGAGGTGCTCTCAGATGTCATGTGGAATAGAATATGAGTTAATGAAGAAGAGAAAAAGATTTTTGAGGTCTAAAAAACTGCAAAGAAAGATTCCCGTATTAAGAGTGACACAGCTATACCTAAAGACTACTCAAGCCCACTACTACAAAAGTAATGGCAGCTCATGTAGGAGTGGAAAGAAATGAGATGTAGGAGAGATGCAGGATCAAGCTTTAAAAGATTTTTTAAAAGTAAATGGTGAATTTTGCTTGTGGGGAGAACAGTCAGCCAGAACAGCTGCTTCAGGTAGGTGTTACGTGGTTAACCAACATGCAAGACAGCAAATAGCCACTGCTTCATACAGACCAGACACTGGGAGCTGAGACCAGCGAGAGCACAGAGCCCATTGAGGACATTTAATATTTGGAGAGTCAAGACAAGCAATGCTAAGGCAAAAAAAGTTTGACAGTAGCTATACAAGGATTAGCTTCAGAATGTGGAAAGGACATCATGGCAGTTAGAGCTCTGTTAGTTCAAATTCTATTAGGCAGAGATGAATCTCCTAGAGTTTCTTCATTACTCATGTTTTTACAGTCTGAAGTCATAGCTGCAGTCTCAGCAGGTTGAACAAGGCAAGGAAGGTTTGAGTTGGTAAGAAGCAGCACTAGAGATCTCCAAGGAAAAATCTGTAGTGCTGTTGGAGCCCAAAGGCGAGATTCTCTCTCCAGTCACAAATAGATCCATTCTCAGAACCAGCACAGGGATACAGGGCAAAGCAAAACACACAATGTAACACTACAAATGCTTACAGCCCACACTGACAAATTGTAAGACCATATCTCAACAAGAGCTATTTTTCTTAACTGCCCTAGAAACAACGAAGCCCAGCCTCTCTGAGCTACGTCCTGGCCCTTGTGGTCAAATATCAGTTACATATTGCTAGTTTATGACTCTCCTGCATGAGAAATATATGCCATGCTTTTAAAGGAGATGTGTAAGCGTGGTGTGCATTTTCTGTACTCTACTTTTTGCAAAACTATGGCCATAAAACATTGGTATAAAGGGCAAATTCCATAGAAAGTCTTCTCTCCTCCCCCTACCCCCAAACCTCATTTCGTTATTTGTGAAATACTACATTATGACATCTTCGTACAGTGCTGCAGAAAAACAATCCAACAACAGATGTGCATTATCCAAAGAAACGGCAGAATTTGCGTGCTGTGGTAATAGCTGGTCCCAACTGTTCCAGGACCTTTTAGAGTGCAAAGCACTACTTAAATGCCAATGGTCTACAGAGTTTAATAATAATAATAATAATAATAATAATGTCATTGCCATGATAAGAGAAGCAGAACAGTAACTTACTTCGGGTCTTCCAACCTACCTGTCTATGCTGGATTTGGTGTCTGCAATTTTGTTCAGGCTCGAGACTTTGAAACCATATGCACTTCCCCTTTGGCCCTTGTTCATATAATTTCCAAAGGCCAGAACAACCTCCAGGAGTTGCTTCAAGCGCTTGCTGCGGATGAGTTCTTTGGATGCCAGAAGAATGGCTTGAAAAGATGAAAAAATGGACAAGTTAGTGTACAGCGGTCTTTCTGAATGTGCTTGGGCCCATGATTTGAAACGCTCTAAATGATGCTCCTGCCAACCAGCACATACTCCAATTTGGACTGTCCAAGCAGTGTTCTCCCACTATTCAAACACACTGAATCAGATGAAAGGAAAGAAGGCACACTGCTTTTAAAATGTAGGGTGTTCTCCTGAACTCAGGAGCTGGGCTGTTCTCCTAGATCTCCCACTCTATAACACAGGTAGTAGGAACAGTGGGAAGGCTTGAGCTCATCCGAAAATGCAGAGCAAAACACACTCACTTCCTTTCTGCAACAACCAAGGATGCTGCAAAAAATCATACATTCTTCCTTGCGACACATTTACAAAATACCTCTCTCCTCAGGCTTATCTGCCTCAGGGGAAAAGAAGGTGCAAGGAATGAGGGTGAGAAGACCACAGGGAAGACCACAAAAGTTTTTGGCAGCTTAGCACTATCTAGTAGCACACTGTCACATCCGTCAGGTCACATTTACAGTGTTAACACCCATGACATTCACTTTATTAAGCCAGCCAGGTGTAACAAGAGTGTCAGACAGAATTTGTTTCCCAGCATATGACATGTCTTGAACTCACTGGCTCTGTGCACAGCGCGTGCTGTAACGGCACCTTCTTTGAAGATAAGACTGTTTGGACACATCTTGCCTCTTTTTACAGCTTCAACCATACCTTCTACTTTTGGCTTTGCTTCTGCCAGCCTCTCAGGAAACTTCTTCTTAAAGAATAATGCTTGCAGCCGCTGCTGATAGTGATCGATCCTACACACAAGGGAAAAGAAAGCCAACACTGAACCTGAATCATCAGATGCTGAGTCCTGCAATACCAGTGCATGGCATTACAGCCACAGTTCCAACATCTAATGCTTCTTAATCAACACTGTTATGAAAATGGAGACTTCAAATACATTTTGAACAGAACTGAAGAGTAGCTGAAACAACTCCTGTTATTCTCAAAATATGAGATTCATGGGAGATACCAGCTGAGGAGGATGCACCTCTGTCAGTAGAACACGGCGCTAAGTATTGATCAAGCAGGAGCTGTAACAAGGGTGGAAAAAAAGGGCAGTTGATGAAGAGATGGGACAGCTGGATGGAAAAAGCAGTCTATTCAAGATTCCAAGGCCCAGCTATTCTACATCTGATAGTTGGGAGCTGAAATCCTTTTTGTGAGAACAAAGTTAAAGAGAGGAGGCAGATGTCTGCTTGTCAACAAGAGACCATCCCTAAATGACAGCAGGGAGAGTGCTTATCACCAAGAAAATTTTGTGTAATGAGCTGAAACATTTGTAACATCGTGGGCTTCTGGCAGATGGATATAGCACTGGCCCACAATCCCTTACACATCTGGCCCCTTTAGGACCAGATGATCCATTTTCAGTAACAACTGCAGCCGCTTCCAAAAAGCCCCCAGTACATTTTCTCATAATGTTTCAAACAGACCTGCTCATTTCAAAGAGGAAACGATCCGCCCGGGCCATGCGCTCGATTTCGTGTTTATGCTCCTCCAACAGGTCAGTATCGCTCTTTTCAGGAACAAATTTCAGCAGCTAGAATGGCAAACACAAAACAAAAACTTCCATGAGAGACCAAGGGAAAGGAAGAGCAGGAAAGAGAGGGACAAACGAAGTGCGGTGGTGAGAGACAGAGAGGGAGGGAAGAATGATAGTGGGACAGGGAGGAGAGGGCCCTCAGATTCCCATGCTACCATTACTTTGATTCAGCCACATGACTGTGACTTCAAAGAAATGCAGCTGTGGCTACAAAAGTGACCTTGTTTAAACCTATCCTTGTTGTTCTGTCTTTATTCCCTCTCAGTGATCCCATTAGATACATTTTAATTCCAAAGGGGAATTTCCAATTTCTAAATTCTAAAAGCTACTCCTACTTAAGCCAAGGGGAAGTACAGAAAGGACTTGCATTCCCATAGCATTACATGGAGTTTAGACTGATGAAAATAAGAGCGGGATGTGTCCCAGCCAAAGTCCAGTGCCCATCGTGCCTATGCTGGAGTGCGCACAAAGCCTCATCTATCTCTCTTGGTTCTATCCCACTCTGCAGAAACAATAAACAATAATCAAGCCGCTGGATGCGAGTCTGACACTGGCCGCTATTCATGTGCTGACCTTAAGAGCTCATACTTTGACAGATTTTTGACATATCTGGTGGTGGTTGTCCTTCAGTTTGGTCATAAATATTGCCACGCATAGAGCCTCAGCCCACACCCACGAGAAGAAAGCTGCCTGCAAGGCCTACCAACCACTTGGTCTGCTTTCTACCACTACTTCAGTATTTTATCCTACACCCCCAAAATGTGATATTCGAAAGTGTGGAATATCAGATGCTTTCAGAGACTTCTGGAGCAGTTGTAGGCACTCAGCTAATGTGACAAGGGGGCCATATATTTCCAAAATGAAAAAGCTTTTTGTACATGCTTTATAGTATGACTGCACAGACAAAATTAATCAAATTTGTCAGTGAGTTTGGAATTATAATTTTTCTGTCTATTTCTGAGGAATTTTAGCATATCTATCACCTTTTACTCTCTAATAAATGTGGGAAATTAGACAACAGTGATTCAATTGCTTCCTCCTCCCCATGCTACACAGTAAAATAACTGCAGAACACAGTTCTCCAACTCCAAGTCTAACCAATCTAGTTAGAATGAAAGTCCTAGTTCCTGCTCTAATCAGAACCACAGACCCACGTTGCTTGGTTCATTGACATTCCCCAGTGAAAAACCTAAATGAGGACAGCAAAGAAGATTTAAAACAAACCAAACCAAAAAACCCAGCATTATAAAAAAGAGGTTGGAAAGTTATGGGACAGTTACAAAAAGAAAAGACATGACAGAAAAATTTGTACCAATTATAATCATGCATATTTTGCATCAGGAAAGGAACACTATTATGAAATCCAGAAGCCCAAGGGATCAAATTCAAGCAAATATAGACAGACTTATATGAGGGAGGTGACACATAGGGAAAAAGATTTTTCTCATGGTTTTCTCATGCACAGCTCCACTGACATGACAGGGCCATGTTCAGATCTGCAGACACACTAGCACCGTAAGTACAGATGCCCACCTGCTTTTGGTGGAAAAAGTATTTATAAGGTATAGCTGACAGCATTCGTACTTACCTGCTCAAGCATGTCTTTGGCCAGGTCTTCTTGCTCATCCATCTTCAAGAT
This sequence comes from Nothocercus julius, assembly GCA_013398735.1. Taxonomy (NCBI): domain Eukaryota; kingdom Metazoa; phylum Chordata; class Aves; order Tinamiformes; family Tinamidae; genus Nothocercus; species Nothocercus julius. The sequence goes on from VZSV01000012.1 coordinate 10,607,799, forward strand.
TGCCTGTCTGATTTCTTCATTAGACAGCTTCAGCCTTTCAACAGTATCAATATTGGTCCATTAGTACAGCGTTTAAATGACTGAGAATTCAGACAATAGAGACCTGAAAAGTTGTACTAAAAAAAACAGACGTGAAAGAGCCACAGGAAGCTCCACTATGATGCTGCTACTCTAGAGTACTCAGCAAGATGATCTAATCAGTTCCAAGGCAGATTTTCTAGATTATAATTTTTATTTTCTTCAACTAATCAAGCACACTCCTAAAACTAGACGGTGTTTAACAGTGATCAGCTCCTCACAGATCAAAAGTGATAGATGGCTCAACTTCCCTCGTATTACACACCTTCCTCCTGAAATTCTTTTACTACTGCTTGAACACCTCAAATCTGAATGGCTTTTTAGTTAGTGTGGGCACAGTTCACACCTCTGCTTGTGAATATTACAGGATCTCCAAAGACAACAAGCAATGGCACCGATCCTTCCATTTGCGATATGAGAAAAGAGGTTTTTTGAAAAGACTGGCTGTGCTTAAGTTCATTCTGCCAGCACTCACAGCTGAACAAGGAACTGACAGCATGGCCATATCCAAGAAGCAAATGGCTTGGTTCATATTTCGTCTTAGCCCTGCCACCCCCTGAAAATAAGTACTTACTAATATTATCGGAGCCATTAAAATTATACATTCCTTCCCACCTACTCTCGCTTCTCTCTGTGCGTGTTCCATGGCAATATGCAATGAGTGGGAGTAATATGTTATTATAAAACAGGAAATCAATGACAAAAAAATGAGGTCACCACTGGAAACCCAAGATAAACCTGAAGCAATAAAAATTTCTTATCATACAGAGACTGTTTGATAGATTAGCTGAAATGAACTTGTTGGTTCTCAATGCAGGTGTCAGTGAATAAATATATAAGGGACAAATTCCACCCTCACCCCCTCAACCCGTGACACCCTCATTAATCACGCTCGCAGAGGGGTGGAGGACTGAATGAACCATAAGAAAAGGGCCATCCACAAGAAAATCTTAACTCAAGGATTGAAGCAGAGAAGTACAAAAATAAATATTTGCAGAGTGAAGTCTTCAGTCTCCATGGACTTTCTACAATCAATATAATTAATTAACAGCAGAAAGGGAAAATGAAAATACAAATGAGAGACAGGCTGATGCATGAGCCAGAATGCTTTTGCCTTCAGTGCTAAGAAATTCCATGTTGAAATTTCACATTGCAATTGCCATTTGGATAAAATCACATTTTTGGAACTACGTAAAAGCAAAAGTAAGAGCTTTATTTTTACAGACAGGAAATATTACTAAATCTGAGAAACTTAAAACATTCTAATATTGCCCAATATAGCTAACAGCTGGAAACTAAAATATGAATCAGCAGACATTCAAAAGCTTTTAAATATTACACCTTTTAACTAATTGCAGTCACTCTGCTACTAGCGTGTCGTCTTGTCTGCTTTTGACAAGGAGGGCTGACTGATATCAGCTGAGATAAGACTACCGAATTTCCAGAAAAGCTACACAATAAGCCATGTTTGAGTGAGATGGAACGATTAGAAGTTCTGTAAAGCAAAACTGGAAAACTTTTACTTTAGGTCATCAGTTTGATTCAAGTTCAATACAACAAATCTCAGTTCATGGGCTTCTTGCGTAGAGATCTACAGCCTCACTTCTACCTTTAGTAAGCATGAACTGCCAAGACCATGGTTGTGTGACCTGGAACTCATCAAACCTTGCTACCGCGTGATAACTAAGGAACATTCTGGTGGGTGTGGGCCTGGCTTCTGGCAGACACACATATGGATGCCCAGACAATTTGGTGCCTGCAGTTTTGCAACTGTTAGGGATTTTTAATACCCTTTAGACTCCACCTTTACATTTTCCCAAATCCAGCCTCCACATAAGAAATATGAATAGTGACAAAGGAGCTACAGTCGGTTAGAGGAGACACAATGAGCCAACCCATGAACACCAAAGCTGTTTTTTTTTTTTTTTTTTTCCTGCTTTCATTGAAGATAAAAGTACTAGATTGCACTTCATGTTTTTCCATAGATACAATTCAAGCAACTATTATGTTGACCACCCCTTCAGACAGTGCAGGTTGCTGTGTGTGTTGGGGATGCAGGGTGAGGAGGCAGTGAGCAGATCCAAACACATATCTGAGGTATGTGAACAGGACAGAAGGGGTAGCTCACATGGTTGCTGATGTCGTTACTCTCCACGAGCCTGAGGACTTCAGTCTGCCAAAGTCCTCTGGTTGGTGTAATTCATCAGCACTAAACACACTGGGAAACATATTCTGTTCAAAAATAATTGAGAGTCCAGAGGACAGATAGTTATACAAACGTTTTGATTTCTTGGATGAGTCTGTGCCCTGCCATCAGCTGAAAAACATCTGTCTGGAATGGCTCAGCCCACAGAAGAGAGAAACACAAAACCTGCCAGCCCCGCACAGAGCAGCAGTTTAACTCGGTCACTCACATGCCTGTAAAGGGGCCGTGGTGCCTGCAGGTGTGCGTCCTAGACTCTTACCCATTCACTTCTGAGTACAGAATGATTTACGGCAAATCAAGCTCACTCCTCTAAAGCAAGTTTGTTCCTCTATTGGGGCAGGATGTGTTTCACGAGCTGTAAGCATCAACAGTACAAAACAGGGATCTTCCTAGTTAAAAACTGACTGAAGGGATGGCCAAAGAATTATTAATCAAGCAATATTTATTGTGCTTTCAAAACTCATGCCCAGCATGCAGAGGATTTTAAAGATGGCCAGTGGTAACGTGAAACAGATGTGCTATTTTTAAACAGAAACAGGTGAACTGATTAAAGAAGAAACTAAAGCAGATGAGTAAAATCTTTCCATTTAGAACTGAATAGAGGAATCTCCCAGAGCCTAAAGCTAGTATGAGACAGATAACAAATTCGAGTGGACTTACGGCCCCAAAACTGACACTACAGAAATTTAATCTCAGTATCCACTAGAAAGTCTGCATTGACTTTCTTACAAGATATGTAGATCCAGGCACATTCAAGCTGTACTCTCTGCTCCACACTTCCCCAAATTACGGGTCCTAAGGCATCAGAACTCAGGAAGTAAATGTGACCAGACACAGTGCCCTTTCCTCAGCTGCAGCACATTCATTCATAGCACAGATACTGACAGTGGAGCTTTTTTGCAGAAGTAGCCTGACACTGGTCAGATGGGAAGAAAAAAAAAAAAAAAAAGAAATCTCACTGAAAATACTTCCTCCTTCTCCCCTTACCCATACATCTGTTGCCAGTCTACAGAAGCCCAACTCCTTGAGTCATCTTTAAGCAATGCTGAAGCTCAACAACTACCAAATAATTTCTGATAGGGTACTTAGCCTGCCTCCCCCTATCCCCTCTGGCTTCATAAATAATCTCTATTGACTCTGCAGAGTAATTCATCACTAAACTCCACAGGACACCTCGGTTGATTTAACATCAGCTTCCCTTGTAGATAGCAACTGCTTTATTGCTTCGTCCTCTCGGAGGGAGGAAGCCAGCAGCCTGACTCCGAAAATGCCTGGGAGACACGTTGCAGTTTTGCATCAACTTCCTTTACAGACACCCAGCGCTCACTCAGTTTTTCTCCTTAAAAATAGCCAATGATTTAAGTCGTAGAAAACTTCCCTTTATTCCCTCCTCCCATGCATCAACCCAGAAAACTCATCACTCGTTAACCATCTCCTTTCGTGACAGAAAAGGTGAGTCACTTCATGGACTTGTTCCCTGGATCTTGCTTAGCTTTCGAGAAAGCAGTGTGGCTGCGTGCTCTCAGGGAACCCAGAATGCAATCATAGCTACATTAATCTCTCTAATCAGAGATCACATTCCCCTTCTTCCTTTTACTTTGGAGAAGGGAACTGATTATCATCTATCAGGACCACTTTCCTTTTCAAACTGAGCTGAACCATTTCCAAAAGATGCTAGAAGTAGAAGCTGTGGCAGTGCGAGACATTGAGTGTTTGGAGAGAGAGCATCAGGGAAGCAGCCTTCTCCCTTCCCTCACATGTGCGTGCCCCACACACCCACGCACGTGGGCACACGCACGCACTTCTTGTGCACACTTAGCTTTACCCTAAGGCCAGTTTCCACGGGCTCATTCAAATCTTAGTTTTTATTGACTGCAGATTTCTCCATCTTCACAGGCCCCTAGCCAATTTACTCCCATACTCAGCGACTGGACATAAACCTTCTCTAATTCCTGAGCTCTCCTAAAGTTCTGTACAACGACAGCCAAGCTGCAGGCAGACGTTAAATAACTACATTTTAGGAATATGCACTGTTGCTGCCCCATAAAAGCAGGAAACTCTCTCGACTCTCCAAAGGGTTCAGCAACGTCAAGCCTGGTCTTACTGCAAAGACAAAAATACAGCCACTCTCTTCATATCCTCTTATCTCAGCTGCTTATCTTGCCAGTGGAGAAGAGAGACGGAACATTTTCCCAGGTATGTCTTGACCCAGTATATCAACATGCTGGGCAAAAAAAAAAACCACCAGTGCCTTTTCAGCACTTCATTATGAAAGTATTATGCTAAAAGCATAAAGAAACAGGCTTTCCTTTCTTTTACTTCTTCAGAGACAGCTTACAAGTCATTAAGCTACTCTGCATTCAAATGCTCACACTTTCTCATCAAGGAGAACCTGAGAATGGTTAACTTCCCAAGGCAAGCAGAGCAAAACAGAAATAATTTTGGGACCCCCACAAACTACAGCTCCAAGCTGATGAGATGGTGGTTTGTCTTTTATTGCAGACAGGGCTCAGCCCAATCTACAAGTTGCCAGTTCTGATCTAAGTCAGGATGCCTCTGGCTAATATGTTCAGTTTAAACTTGGGGTTTATAGTACTCTGAATAGCAGTTAAAGACTTTATAATGGGCCTTAATTTAGAGGGGGAAGCAAACCGAAGAAGCGCAGAGAGACTGGTATTGGCTGTATAGCTTGTACCTTAAATGTCTGGACTGAAACAGTGTAGAAGCACCAAAGAGGCAGAGTTATGTGAGAAAACGTGCTTTGGTATCATTTTGAAAATGCTGCACTACTCCCTTTTTCCTTACTGACAGATGCCTGAAGTTACAAACATCAACAAAGATGCCTGCCAACCCTGATTCTCAGTGCCTAACTGCAGTCATAGTCACATTTAAAAGTCTTTGTTGTGCAGTCAGTTTCTACCTTCTGCTAGTATTGTATTTATGACATTTTGCCAGTACTCACTTCCCAGGTCTTAAGAGGGTTATGGCTGACCAGCTGGGCCACAGCAGTAGCAAACACATCTCAGAACAGCTCTGACATAATGATTTTGCCAGGATTTTAACGAAGAAACTTGCTCAAGAAAGTGACACAAATGTACATTCAGCCTTCTTCTGAGTGACATAAGCTCTCCAGAGCAATTCACAGAGCAAGACAACAAGTACGTGTTTTGGACATAAGCTAGTGTAAACATATGGTACAATAAAAGCACTACTCATTACTTAAGTAACGGACCAAGACACAAGCCATATTGGTGAGAGAGATCAGAGAAATTTCCAGCTGAGAGGTGAAAGCAGGGAAGCACATGGATCTGGAAAGGCTCTTCCAGACCACATAAGTTGGACAGTAAATCTCTAGTCTGCTGGAAACTGAAGACATCAGGAAAATCATGAGGGATAGCAATTTTCCGATGTGACAAAAATAAGCTCATGTTGGAAACACCATTAAGAAAGCCAAACTCAAGACTGGTGGAAGTATGGACTGACCACAGAGAGATGGTTCCATGTCCTTGTTGAAATATGGCCTACTGGAAATACTGTGACATAAACTGATCTAAAGCCCACTTGAACATTTAACAGTTGGACTACGGGACAAAGGTGGGTTCTGGATCCATCAGACTCCATAACACAGGGACAATTACATACTCCCACTGCAGGAAACCTAAGAGATCAAGAAGCTGAAAGTGAGCTTTTATGAAAATAGAGATGAGAATAGGGAGGAAGGCTTACAAATCTGTTAAGTGTCAGCAAAGATCATCTAACAATTCAATTTTCATCCCTTTTCAGTCCACCATGCTCTAGTCTCTCTGTGAAAGAGAAAAACATCTATTTCTTATTCTAGCTAGGTTTTGGCTTGTTGGACCCTATGAAATATGAGCTCTGCCTGACCCCTTCTAGCACAGTGTTAGTAAAACAAAAACATTCTAGTAGTGGAGGAAAAGAAAACCCAACCCATGCAGCTATTTTACTTTAAAGGACACGACAGTTTAGTGTAAACAAAGGGGGAATAAACTACAGGGATATAAGCACAGTAAGAGTCAATTGGAAACAGCTGTTGGCAGATCGCATGGCAACCTGAAAGATGGGGCTGCAGCTCAGGCTTGTACAAATTCTCTTTGTTTGTCACCATTTTTAAATCTCTTCTCACTGCATGTGTGTGCACACCCACATGCATACATGTGTAAGGTGCACTGTAGAAGCAGCAGGGGCATGGCAGCAGCCAGGGACCACTTGGCTGGGAGTCTTTCCTCCTCAGGAAAAGAAAACAAATGTAAAGAAGGAAGAAGTAGAGTTATGAAAAAAACTGCAAAGGGGTCATAAGATCCTTTTGATTATCATCTGCAGCCAATTCCCCAGTTGCTAGCTTTAATGATAGAACTATAAAAATGCAATGATCAGAAAAAAGGCATGAATTTAGAGGTGCCATTTTAGTTCTCCAACAGTTTTGCTCTCATAGAGGCCTGCAGGCCTCGGTCTGGGGAGGAGCATCAATCCTAGGAGATGTAAGATTTTCCTGACATCCTGGGCCTTAACACTGTTCAATCCAAATGTTAACAATCTAAGCCAGTGACAGCCCTTTTGACAGCCACTTCCCATAGCATAGCACAGTCAAGTTAAGGGGGCACCATACAAACCTGCGTGCTCCTTAGGGACAGTGAGCTCCCTCTCCAGAACCATTCATCATTCATACTAGGTCTGCTAACAATAAGATCGGGATATCTCTCACTAGAGTAGCTGACAGTCATAAAACAATTTTTCATCTTTGGTTTCCTCTCTGGTCCTGAGTAGCAAGCTGAGGCGGGCTGCCTTGGCAGCACACCTGCAGCGAGCACATCCTGTATACCCTGCAGTGCAAGATTTCTGCTTCCAGGCCACTTTGCTAAGGACAGCAGAAGGGAAGACAAAGCACAGAGACTCTCCCTCTCCCCTTTTAGAGAGGATTCCTCTCAGGTAAGAATAAGCCAGACTTGCGAGGCAGAAGAGGTGAACAGCAGAAAGACATGCACTGCTGCTGCCCACACTGCTCTTGTTTTGGCGATAGAAAGTATTTAAAAACAAACATTTAGTATCATCCCAAGACACGGGCCACCTCCCTGGATCCTCCTCAGCCCAACCACCCCCACACATTACATTGTCACTCTAGGAAATGTTCCATGTGCTTACATGAGTTAATCTGAACCTCAGACACACTGCAGCAGGTCTGTCAAACAGCAGGAAAATCCTGTTGCCCCTCTACCTCCCCCCTCCCTGTGCCCCAGCCTGCAGTCAGCTGCCAACACCAGCAAAGACACGCAATAGGCAACTACTGCAGAGACAGAAATGTAAACCTTCCCCTATAGCTGGTTTAGATGGGGCAGGGGGTCCTGTTGACATTCAGGCTAATGCCACATAAGTAGCATAATGACAGCCTCCATGGGTTTCACTAAGCAATGGAAAGAACTCACTCCAGTCCTGGTGGTCTGGCTGCAGCTTTGTTTTTAACCATTAGCTTGCTAGGGCACACAAGCAATCATATCCATATGAGCCTGCACTTTCTGCTGATCAATGAAACAGTTTTCTTGCTCAGCACTGCCACAGCTTTCCCAGGGATTCTCTCCAGCCCTGCTGTTGGCCTTCCCCTGGCAGGAAACACCCGTGCAGATGGCAGATATAGCAGATTAGTATCTGGGCAGATCTGCTGTACTGTGACACCCAATCAGCACAGCCCTCATGTTGTAGAAAGGCATGAAAATCATGCAGAGGACCCCGATGTCACAGTATTTGAAGACATAAGCAGGAGCATGCAAAGGCATCTTCCGGCTTCCAAAACTTGTAAGATGTAATTCTTGAGTATCTATAACATTTGCCACAGCCAGAAATGCCAAAGATCAACTCCACTCTCAGCAACGATGTATCCTGAGGAGATGCTCAGAGGAACATGAGAAACACGACAGAACAGAGCCATATGACACACATAGAGCATGGGGAAAGACACCACTTAGAAGGAAGTGGCAGCACTGCCAACTACATGCTTTTATCTGCCTACAAGTGCTGATAGGTTTTTGATCATGAAAGTCTTTAACTACTTCCTAGCTTTTATGTCTATGTTTTTAATGTACAAAATGTGTGTGTACTGACTGAGCTAACACTTCACAGAGGTCGGTGCTTTTATGATACAGCAAGAGAGGTATCTCTGAATCTCTGCACAGGTGTTACCAGCAGACATAGGTGAGAAAATGAACATGTTCATATGTTTCAAGTCTTGCCTTTACATTAACCACAGCATAAACTGTGAGCTAAGGCTTTGCACACTTACTTGGAAAGGAGAATGACACAATTCTGGGCCCTCCGGCCATCAATCACAGAGAGCTCTTTCACCTTTCGTGTGGAGAGGTAAAGGTCTTCTGTTGAACCCATCTCTTTCTGCATATAATTCAAAAGTGGGGGGAAAACAATCAGTAACATGTTTTTCCTTATCTACTCACCCAACACCAATATACTGTGTGCAACAGACAAAAAAAAAGCCATCCCAGCTTTATAGGAAAATCCACCCACATGGCAAAAATCGAAGACAGGGAAGACAGAAAACACATAGGCAAATCCTGTATTACTAGACAAACCATTCATTATCACCTGTAAGATCATCTTGGTTTGCAAATACTAGCTCTGATTCTGATCTATTGGACTCACTTCACTAGCAGTTATATCAGTGTAAAATGGCATGACAGGAAACCAGAACACGTTACGGTAGAGCCCACTGACGTCACAGGACACTGCTTAGAAGATGCCGCCTACAGAGGTTACATGGCATTTTTGAAAGGTTGCAGACCAGGAAGGAAAATGCCTTCCATCACCTTCTAAGGCTGTCACTGGTACATGGACCAGTTCAATCCACATCATATCAAAGAGGTAAGCAGCAGGACAGGATGGCATTCATCCGACGACATGTAGATTTGACCATTTAGCAAGCTACATCTGAGCTAGCCTCCCCTTTTAAAGGCAAATTATTACCATTAATCAGAAAGAAGTAATTCTTTTTCAAAGGGGCCTGCAAGTTCCTTCTGTCAAACTCATCACCTGGAAAAACTCTAGAAAGAAGAAATCGGCTCAGCACATAGACAGAAACTAACTGCAAATCTACTTGCACCATCCAGGAACTTCTGTCTCTTTGTCCTGCCTATATACCAGAGTCATAGGTCTTGCTGCATTTCCAGAGATTGGCTTTCTGTATGTAATTTGAGTGTCTTTCAACCTTTCCCTAAAGCAAAACATACGTGCTGACACAAGGTGATAATCCTGGAAGACAGATCTCTATTTCCATTTCCCATTTCTCTACTGGTAACAGGGTAGTGTTTTCCCAAGTAGCTGCTGCTGGAACCACTTCAAAATATCTGTCCATGACATCCGTATTGTCATATCTAGAGATTCTGGCATAATCAATATAATCTAGCTTTGAATGCATCCATCAAATTAACAATGTGACTTCTTTCTTGGGACCAAGCAAGATGGACCAAAAGGTCCATCTATCCCAGTATCCTGTCTCTAAGAGCAGCCAATGGAAATGGGGTAAGACATACAGTAAGACATCCATGAGATACCACAGTGTACTTGCAGAATTCACTTTCAGCACCCAAAGCTCTGCAGTTCAGGGCTTGTGTACATCAGCCTCTGATTCAACTTATTAATTGCTAATCTGAAGTATTTGAAGGATTTACTGCACTCCTGATTCATCCACTTCAAGATTTTGACATCAGTATATATGATAGCTAAAAGCAAGTCACAGAGATTCACCCTGTTATTTCTCATTTAATTTCTTGGTACATTCCCCTACAGTGAGCCTATGTTGTTCCTGCATACACAGCCATGCACAAACATGCTGCAGTGCCCCATCACCAAAACTGAGTGTCATTTATAAACAAGTGCAGTGTACCAGCTGAAGACACATACATGCAAATACACTACGGTAATGCTGGATGTACTCAGAATGTATCTTTTTTTCTGATAGAAAAAGATTGTAATGCTACTGGTTACATCAAATAGAGCTTCCAAGGTGGAGGGTCATGGCAGGAATAAAGGGGCATTTGGCAACTTTATGAGTTAGAGATTGTAACTAACAAAGATGGAAAGCAGTGCACTCCCAGGACATCATATCTGACGTGCAGAGATGTCAAAGTTTTCCAGAGTTTCCTCAATTTGTGAGGAGGATGGAAGACGAACAGGAAGATAAACAGCTACAGAGCAACAAGAGACAAAAAAGTTTTTGGTTGGTCTGTTCTTTGCTTCTGGTTTATAAACTTTACTGCACCTCACTAGCTAACACTTGCAGACAAGCACACCTGGTAAACATTACCAGTACCCACCCCAAAGTAAAACCAACCAACAAACAAAAAAAAACCCCACAATTGTTCAAGGTGCTCACTGTGCTCTGGGTTTGTGTTCAGGTGGTCTTCCTAAAGACACACAGCAATCCTAACCCTCAAACTTCAATAGAGATGAATACTTGAACTATTCAGACAGCCCACTCCTTGGTCATAACTGGGCCAGTCCAGTCTAAAAATATATTCTCTTTTACTCATAACGAGGAGAGAGATATTTATAGATACTTTGGGTTGCACGTAAGCAAAAGCAGATGAGGCCTTGGGTGACTGCAAGTTTAGCTGAAGGAAGATGGATTGTATACAGACTATCTGCATTTTCTTAAACATAGAAGAAAAGGAGTGAGGGGGCAGTAGTGATCTGTTTGTGTCAGCTAGGCCAAGCAGACAAATTAAGAATAGTGGGACTTGTTTTCAGCCTAGTAGACAAAGTCCTTAAGCCTTATTCCATATTTTTTTTTTTTTATCAACTTTTAATGTGAGACAACTTTTTGTTTTGTTCTTCAAACAGAAGATTTGAGATATTAATTACAAATTCAAAAATCAGAAAAAAAAAATCTTCGTTGTGATGACTAAAGATGTGGAATATGTTCCACATATTGCAGTTGTTTCAAAAACAGTTTGGTTTTGGTGATCTGCAAAACATATAATCTGGTACTGCTGTAGCACACTGGGTTCCAGTCATTATCAATACTTTAGGGAACTATTTCTGCTACACAGACCTGTTTCATGGTCTGCCTCGTCATGATGAAAGCCAGTAAATGGCCCAGGGCCATGTAGCTTTCTCCGGTGACAGAGGTTCTGACCAGACGTTCCAACCACAATTCCCTGAGCAGTCATGGTGAGGACTGCTATTTTCCAAATTCACCAGAGACACTTGTGTTGACACCTGAACAACCCTCTTTCGAGAGCCTTGCTCTTCCCAAAAGTGTCTGCCATGATGAATAAAGTGGGAGGCAGTCAGTTTGAAGACGCATAGGCAGTCTGCTCTCTCTACTTCATTCAAACACCACCTCAGTGTTTCACTGAGTTTTCTAAGGGTTTTGGCAGTCCTAAATGAAGTAGACTTCCCTCCAGTCTAACCCTTTTACTTTTTAACTGACACAAAGACTTCTTCCCAACCTTCTTCAGGAAGAAAGTTTTTCTTTATCAGGAAGTTTCTAGCTAGTGAACAAATCTGGAGACTTCAATCCTGTCTGAAGCAGAGGTATCACAGATGGGAACAGTGGGAATGAAGGTTGCCCTGCAGCCCACCAAACAGACTATTACTATAGTTAAGGAGGAATCCATAGCCACATTCTGTTCCTGGTCTTTTTGCTCAGGATCATCAAAAGGGGACTACAAAGACACCAACAGAAACTAGAGACAAACAGCTAATTGGAAGAACGGGAACTGCTCCTTCCTATCACAGAGCTAATATAATTAACCGAGCTAATACAGCTAAAAGAATCATTTTTTACCACCTTTCCCACCCAGAACGCAGACATGGATGGGCATACGAAAAACTGGCATGAGATGAGCCCACAGCACAAGAATGGCATGGTAAGGGATTCATCCTCCCACACTGCGAGGGGATCGGGGGGGCAGACAACGATACTCACCTGCTTGCAGGAGGAGGGGTTAGTTAGCAGGTCCTATGCAGGCAGCAGCCGCAAATAACAAAGAAGGAAACATGCCAAAATCAGTCAGAGAAAAAGATACCAAGTTCAACAAGGCAGCTGAATTTAGAAACACCCTGTATTCTAAAAGAATAAAATGCTTAGCAGCTAATACTGGACCAGATGGTTTAAAGGCATTTCAGCATTTCTTTGCATATTTTAAGCCAGCAGGTGTTGGGAAATTAGAGTTTTAGATCTCTTTCTTTCTGAAATGAAAACAAATCAGTCTCCAAATCATACATCCCCTCCGTCTTGAAATATTGATTAGGATGATGCTTAAAACCTTTACAAATCTAGTCCAGAGCCTTATTGAAGGGATTGCCAAGGTTAAAACTTGAGGGTCAGTTCTCCTCTCTTGATGCACAGGCACTGTTTACCATTAATACGAACAATTTGTATTAATAGCACATTTTACTGTTGAACAATTTTTAGCCAAGTATCTCAAAAGTATTCAGTAACCACTAAACAAGTCTCACAGCATGACTGTGTGATAGACATCGATTATTTCATATCATATTCCATACTACAGGAAAAATCACATCACTGAATCAAAAGGTCAATATTATACAGTCAGATTCTGGCAAAGTCAAAAGACAAGTGTGAGAACTCTTGGTCCAGCGTTCTGTACATGGGATAATTTTGCTTTCCCTCATAGCCAAAAAAAAAAAAAAAAAAAAACAAAAAAAAAACACACGGGGCTTGAGAGAGGAGAACAGACCCTTTGTCATTAGAAATTAAGAAGAAGAAAGAAAAGAAGATGATTAATATAAATTAAACTGGAAAAAAATATGAAGAAATGTTAATAGCAGCAAAGAAAGAAATCTCTTCATCTGTACTCTTTCTACATTTCAGATGCAAAAGAGCAAGGCTTTTCTTTGACATTTTTCTTTACAGGCATTTGGATGAAGCTTAAAAGTCACAAACCCAGGGTAAACACATACTTGGCCAGAGTGGAGTATTTCCAAAAAGAGAAGAAAAGACTAAGTGTGAAGCAACTGGAAAAGTCCTCCTAGGATTTTGATTCAAAAGTAATTTTGGTTGCCTGGCCTTGAAAAAATTGATGAAGATTTGTTGACTGGAATCCAGTTTGCATTAGGTTGCATTAGGTTGAGTATGGATGAAAAAGAAAATATAAAATCGAGTAATAACAATGGAATATCTGAAGAAAAAATAAAGGAGTGTAAAGGCAAAATGAAAGCTGGAATGGTATCAATATACCTAAGTATGAAAAAAAATAAGAGTAGCTTACATAAGTGATAATCTAGTGTCTGGAGTCACTGCCATAAAGTATTTTTAATAAGGACGTAAAAGGACTATTCTGAGGCCCACAGAGGTCACTCTGAGATGATGGCTCCATTCCAATGGGAGGGGGTCAGGGTCAGGTTAGTTTACAGTCGAATAGACCAGACTGCTTTCCAGTGGTTGGTAATGCAGCCATAAATGTTATGTTTCTAACTGAGACCTGGCAGATCAGGATAGCTTAGGTTTGAGATTTTAAGGCCAAAAGGAGGAAAAGCTTTAAAGGTCATTTCTAGTGTGTAAATCTACAATGTTTGCCCCCAAAATGCTATATGTTCACACAAAATCACTACAATGGAATAGTACCTTAATGCTGCTGAGGTTGCTGTTATGTGCAGATGACAGAGCCCAGCTACATGCAGGTAACTGAGAGCTCAGCACTACATCTGTGCTGGTGGCACAATGCCCAAATTCAAACTGATAGAGCCACAAAGTTTCACACGCCTTTCTTCCTCACTATGAACTAAGTTCTTGCTTCAGTGAATGAGATTTAACTGGAAGAGAAAGAGGGATGCACAGAAACAGCACCAGCTATTTCCAAGAGCAGAATGAGAAGTGAAATCCCATCGCACAGTGGGTAAACATTGGATTTTTCACAGTTCAAGTTGGGATGCTTATCTATATAGCTCTGAGCTAGTAAATCAGAAGAGTTATTCATTAAATTCATTAAATTAATAATTAGATGGAAAAAATGACAGAGAGAAAAAGAGAGAGAAAGAAGGGAGCAGATGGAAAAGTCCAAAGACAAGGGTTTCATTTATTAATCTTAAGGTACTGTGTAAGTTAATCATACCAACAATGAAGTAATCAGCATTATTGTAAGGTTTAATGATAAAGGCTGTTTATGGCAATCATATCTAAGTCTTTGCCTAAGGCAGCTGAGCAATAATCTGATTCTGCAGAGTGGGAAATACAGTATTTCTCCAAACATATTCCAAAAGTAAAGGAAAGCTAGAGGAGTTCAGGGAGTGTAAGTACAGTCCCTCTCCTGCTAAATCTCATTCAGTGGAGACCGACAGATTGAAGGTGACTTGCTTTCCAAGAAAAAGAGGAGGAGAAAAAGACATTCTAATAAATGGCTGCTTTAAAAGTATGTTGTTTGTGTTACACTCTGCAACTCAGACAGTTTCTGTCACCTAGCCAGTTGGGTCAAAAGGCTGTTCAAGGGAGGAGAAAAAAAAAAGACAAAGCAAAAGATAGTTGATTAAGTCACCTCGCTCAGTACTCAGGCAACTACAGACTTTGTCCTTAGTTGAATAAAAGAAATAGAAAGACAATTATCAAGTTTGAATATAAAGTTGAGGAGCGTTTGGAAGCTGATGGCTACTGAGGTCAAACTGAGCATCCCCTGCTTGGGGCTGGTGTCACGAAGAGCTGCACCTTGGTATTAAGCAGGTTGATTACAGAAGGTTATACTCTACCCAGTAAGTCTCAGTCTTGTGATTTTTTTGAACAGTGGCAGAGTGACACACAACACAGCCTGACTGCGGGTGGCGAGGACCTGGGTCACTGTAATGTGGACCATCCTCCTCTGGAAATTCAGAGAAAACAAGGTGTGGGAAAGAGTCCATGCCTACCTGGTGTCTCTGATATGCTGAGAACATCTTTTCAAAATCTTCTAGATCCAGCACCTTGAATGCCTTTAAATCATCAATCTCATTCCAGATTGTGCCATGGATCCTTTCCTGAAAAAAAAAAAAAAAAAAAAAAAGTCATATTTTAATGAGATACAGCATAGCAAAACTTCCAGCTAAGCACGTCCAAATCCCTTTGGACAGATCACCACTGCTATCCACTTGACGCATTCCTATACATTGCTGCTGTCATTTTAGAAGGTACATTTTATTTCTAAGGTCAAAGAAGAAAAAATAGGGTCTTTTTTGAAAGCATACTAAATATTTTGTATTTTTCATCACAGCAAGCCTCTGATAAAAGGTCACATTCCCAGATTAGCAGACCTCATCTCAACAATCATGATCCCACAGTCTGTTTCCTTTCAAGAGTGGCTAACACAATGATTGTGGTCATGCTGAAAAGAAGTGTTATCATCCTAAGGAAAAAGCTTAGGAAGTGCACTGATGTATGACATACCCCAGACACAAGTCTTACCACCTGCAAATTTTGCCAGATTCTGGTGTAAATCCAAAGACTACAATTGTTTCTATTCTGCTTGTCTATGAAAGCAGTTTACTTTTTTTTTTTTTTTTTTTAAATTTCCAAGACTCTGAGACTTTAATTGTTTCCTATTACATGATCTCCATTGTCCGTGAGTCCTTTATCAATACATACAGATCTCTGAAAGACTACCAACAACACAAACAGCAAAAGTTCACATGTGTGATACAGTGTGTGAATGCTGGGAAACCTCAGCTGTCTGGCAGACAGATAACTAGTATGGATGGAAGAAACACTGCACTTGGCAAATAAAGACCTATCCTTCAACCTTGCTCTCCACCAGCCCTGGACCAATTATGCTCAAATAGTACATGAACTAGATAACCAGCAGTCATCCTCAGCTAGCAGAAGGACATGGGGCCTCCTGCTTTCTCCCAACACAGTTCTCCTTGCCAGCAAAGAGGACACAATGACAGAATTACCTTTCCTTCCACTGACTGTTAAGGTGTATGTGGTATGAGACAAGTTTTGGGTAATGTACTCGTTCAGAAATGGAAAAGCTGCGCTTGAGAGCTGAGACCACTATCGTCCTGTACATGTTGTTAATGAAATACATCTAGAGTGCTTTATTAAAGGGGGAAAAAATGAAGTTGCCTAAAAGGAAAAGGAATGGACAGAAGGAATTGTAGAGAGACCTGACCAAACTCTGGGTATCAAGAGCCACCAGAGAACAGATGCAGAGAAAGCCAGAAACAGAAAGTGATGGAAAAGAAACCCTCAAACTGGCTCCAACTCTGAAGTACCTGCCTTGCACCTATGAAGCAAAGTGTGTTAACACTTCATTATCGGAACTAATTAGGAACAGGCTCCACTTCCCATACAAAGTCATGAAGAGAATGAGAGAAATGTGCTAAGCCACAAGGCTCAAGCAGCAAAGAAAAACACCTGATGAGAGGATGAAAGGAGAGGGAAATAAAGGTGTGAAGTGTTCTGGAGGAAATTCCTGGCAGGGCAGACACTGTGGAGGAAAACCGAGCCCTGCCTCCAGGGGCAGCCTGTGAATGCCCGAGGACAGGGAGGGAGGGGTGCCTGACTTCTATATACGTATAGCATATATAGGACAGTATATCCCGAATGGGAGCTGCAGCCACCCCCAAACAGGCTCACCGGCATAATTGTAACATTCCTTACCATCAATGTGGCCCTGCTTTGCGTAATAGTAAAACGCGAGGAACTTGTGAATAAAACAACAAACGAGTTTGGGAGGTTCACTTGACCAAAGAAATAGGAGCAACAGGAAAGATAACTTTCACTTTATCCTATTCCTGGGCTCTACTGCCAATCTCTCTCAGAAACATCCATCAATGTGTTCATTCTCATTCAATTTCCAGGCTGGCTTTATAAACTTCAAGTTATATATCCTGAGGATTGTGTTCAAATTCAGAGTGTTTCTCTCACTGTTTCAGATTGCCCACCAAGCACCAGGGTAAACAGCGTAGGCTGGGGGAAGCCGGGGCACATGACTTCAGGAACAGCCGCTGGTGTCATTAGTTGGATGAAGCCCTGAGGATACCAAGAAGCTATGTACCATGTCTGAATATGACTCAAGCGACAGCTACTCATATGAATCTTGCAGGCTGTAAGTCTCTCGCATCAGCAAAATTTCCCTATGAATGTTGAGAACAGTGAGACTGTGCTACTGAACAGGCTCATCTCAGTGGGTTGCAGAGGTGGCAAAACAGGCGGTTCTGAGACCAGCAAAGGGAGCACAACAAGTAGTTATCCTGAGTATCTTCCCAGAAAAAACAACCCAAAGAAGTTAAAGGTATTCTCATTTCATCTGGATTTGCTTTAAGACACTGGTTGAGTCTGGTCCTGTGTAAGCTGGTTTGTAAGCTACCTGAAGAAAGAGGACAAATTCCCAAGTAGCACTCACTGCAATAGTGCAGAGATCTTTGACCCAAGTGGAACAATTTTCGTGCTAAAAAAAACAAATCAGGTAATCCAGCCAATCTAAAAACAAGGCAGGCACAGGTATAAGCAACTTTTGTTACACAGAGACTTGCAAAGAGGCTGTCCTTTCTACTCCTACCCTAAGCTCTGCCCTTGAAAACTTTCATATTACTGCCAGACAATTTCCTACACTGAGCCCTTGCTACTCAGCTATGGATTAACTGGCTGATAGTTCCTTGTCATCGGCCAGAGAGACCAAGCATTTTAAGAGAAACAGACTTGCATAATGTGGTTGCTATGACAAATGATTTCCTCAGCACCATAAAAAATATTTATGGTCCCTAACTAACGATTTAAAAATAAATTCTTTACTTCTTTCCTTTTTTCTCCTCCCCTTAAAGGAAGGAAAGGTGGTCACTTAATCTGTAGCATACATTTCACACCCCTTATTTATTTACTTATTTTTACTACAAGTCTGCCAAGCTCTGTGGTCCCTCTGCTATGCAAAGCCTTGGCCCCTTTTGAGAAACAAATCCTATGAACTACATTTCCCAGAGACCTCTAGCAAAACAGCAGCATACACTGCTTGAGGAAACACCTCTTTAGCCAGAGTAAGGGTTTACCCGCTTTTGCTCCGCCAAGCTGAATTTTTGGTATGTTGCAAATAACATTTTGCTCCCTGCAGCTCCTGTGATTATGTCATTGTGCCTTTTTAAAGGAGCTAAATTTGTTGGGAGGCCTATCGAGATTAGCGAATGGCAGAGCTTCATGAAACTAGAAATCATACCAGTCTGTTCTCTGCTATGCCTACCAGGTGATTGATTTGCCCTGCAAGATAAAGACATTCTCAGGTCACCAAACTCCATCCTGTCTTAATAACCTCACAGTATGAGTGAAAAAGTACAGTACTTTGGGATGTTCTCTGATCCATCCTGCAACTCCAGAGACACCATAGAAACTCCAAGTGTCTTATGAATACTGGTACAAGCTATTTCCAAATATTTTAAAAATATTAACCATCAAAAAGTGAAACAGATTAAAAAAGATTTATCTTTCATTCCATAAACAATCTGAAAAAAAAAAAAAAAAAAAAGACATCAACAAAGTGGATCTCTCAGATTTCTTTCTTGATATCCGATCCTTTTTTCCTAGTTTAAGAAAACTTCACTTTGAGCAAAAATTGCATTTCTGGCATGTTTGTTAATTGAGACAGCTGTTTTATCTCACTGTAGGATTAGGCACCACCAAGGCTATTACGAGTAGCTTCACACTGAGATTTTGTAGAAATCTTTCCATTAATTTTAAATCTCTGGCAGCAGCCCTGCATCATTGTCTGCACTGGTACTTGGGCTACTTTAAGGTATAAAGTTCCAGAACTCTCTATATCATTTTCTAAAAATGAACATTTTTTGCTCACATGCTTGTTTTATTTTTATTTTTTCCCCTCTTCTTTATTCCTATAGAGTATGTAGAACAAACACGTTTCTTCTGAGACTACCTCACACAGCTCTGTTTAGGGCAAGATAAATCAAGTCCCTTTTAGATGATCTCATCTATTGGAGTCACTACCAGTATCTGCCTGACTCTTAGTGGGATCTATGTCCTTCAGCCATGAGGTAATAAAAAACACAGCTGAAGACTGACTTAATTTACTTTGATAACTACCAATAAATATGTTTGTATTTATTAACGAGCTAATGATATGGATCCATACTTCAAGAGTGCTTGAAACCACCGTTTGGACTGACCATAAATATCTGGTCCCTGTTTGACCTTGGATGTTGTGAAAAATCCAGGGTGGGAGAGCAACTCCACTTTCTGTCTTGAAACAAAGAAAGGAATCTTTCCAGGACATTACAGTGGTTACAGTGCAATGTCTTTTTCTTAAAAAAACAGGGATCCTTGGCACCAGCACTACTATAGAACTGTATGAATGGAATTCGCAGACAATACTGCAGTGCCCTATGAATGGATCTGTGGTGTGGAAGGGATTAGCCAGAACTCAGTCAATCTATGCATCCAAACGGCTTTGTGCTCACCATCAGCCCAGATCAAAGCTAATACAAAGTCTGTAATTCCCAAAGGAAATTAGCTGGTTGGTGGTTGTTTCCTTGTTCGAAGCACGAATACTTTCCAGACAAGTCTTTTCTGACTTCTCTTTCTCGGTGGTGCCCTTGGGAGCTGTAGGCAATCTGTTATTGTCAACTGCTAAGAGCTAGAATATATTTGATCATTCTTATAACACCAAACAAATCAATCCTTTCTTTCCAAAGACCATACCAATATTGGGAAAAAAAAAGGTGTCATATGAATTGTCCTGCAGAACAGTCTTAATTCCTCTGTAGAGAAAACCCATCACAAACAAATCCCTCTTGCCCAACCCCATTCACACTTCTCTCAGGTTCTCTTAACATTCTCAGGTTCTCTCAATTAGGGTTGGCTGCATTTATCAAGGCTTAGAACAGAGCCCCACCACTAACTGCTTTAAGAAGGATGGGCCAGACAAAATGCAGAGATACCCAAGAGATGAGTAAAAGGGCTATTTGTCCTGGTTGCAGTCTGGAGCTGGATCACTGCACCTCACTACGCTGCATGGTGCAGACATGCTCTTGAACTCTCTGCTAACTGGTGCAGTCAATAATAATAACAAATCATATATGTATCAAATATTTTTTAAAATCAAAAAAAATGTTGAGGGAAAAATTTGTGTTCGTGTAAATTGGAAGCCAAGCACTGCCAAAACAATGCAACAGTACTAAACGATACTATCAGCCCTCAGTGTCCCATGCTTGAAAACTACAGGTATGCTGACTACTCCACGCACACACACTCCTTACCCAGCTGGTATGCTCATTGTGAGTCTTTATTAATTTATGTATGGCTACTTTACTTCAGGAAAAACACTGCAGAAATGCTGCAACATGAACAACATGTAAGATAAGGCCATTCAACCTCCTCATGACTCTGCATTTAGAGAATTCAAACCCATGTATACAGAAAGAATGAAGCAGGAAGTCTGGAGCACTGATAAAGATGGCCAAAACACATTGCCTCCTCCAGCAGCCAGAGAAATTAAATAATCCCATAACAAAGTGCACCCCAAAGAACGGGGCAAGCCACTTTTGCAGTGTCTGACCACCACCTTAGCAGTTTTGCCGAGACCTTACTAGGTCAAAACACTGTCACTGAAAAATTCTCCAAAAGGAAAATCCCTCCTTCTTAGGTCCCCTTTCCAACTATTTTGCCTTCTTCGAAATAGCATCTTTTACCCCCTTCACCACCCAGGCCTTCAATTTTATTAGCACAGCTGCCTTCACTCCTAACCAGAGGGCAGGATAAGCCTACAGTTACTGTACACTAAGCAGAAACACCTGTGACTCTCTTTTTCATATACATTCATATATATACATATATTAGTTATTATTTCTTCTCTTCAGAGCACTAAGTCCCATGTTCGGAAAAGGAAAATAAATCCCTGTTCTTACATTCTCTCCCACACCCCCCACGTGGTCTTGACAGACAAGCACAGACGGTTGTAAGCAGCAAATATTTCACTTCACTTTATTTTAAAGAAAAGGAGAGAGGGGGAGAGAGAATTCTTGTGGCATTCCAGAGGTCCCTGGACGCTCATTCCAAATGCCTGAGTTGGGCCCTGGGTGAGTTTCAGTCTAAAAGAGAACCTGGGTTTCTAGGCAGACATCCAAGCTCAACACAGACACTTTTTTTCTTTCTAAATCAGTTAAAAAAAAAAAAAAAAAAAAAAAAATTAAGACCAAAAGAGAAATGGAGGAAAAAACATAGAAAACAAAGAGAGAGAAGTGGAGGGGCAGGAGAGGAAACTGAGGTAATAGAAAATGTGTGCAAAAGGAGGAATCCAAATCCTCCTTTTTTCCTTTTTTTTTTTTTTCTCCTCTCTTATTTGTAGTTTTATTTGCAAGATAAAGAGCAGTAAACTTGCAAGAGGGCAGCTTCCTTACAACCATGAATGAATGGTGAGGAGAACAGGCCACCATGCCCTCCTCAACAATTGCTCCTTCCAGGATAGAAGAGACTGTTTTGGGATCAGTTTCTCACTGGGTTCTGCTCACATTGGCTCCAGGCTTCCTTTTCCTTGATGCAAAAATGAGGGCAGCTCTGGCACAACAGCGCTGGTGAGGTCCGTCTCTGGCTTACAGCATTTGGGCCCCCTGCAGCTGTGCTGAACCAACAGTACCCCCTGCCCTACTGCTAATGGCTCTAACATGCACCTGGGTCACCACAGACGTGCTGCACTGCTAGACAATTGGTGAAACTCCATCAAAATGGTTGCTGACTCCTACTGACTACTAAAAGCCACTAAATCACTGGCTTCTGTCACCTTGTGCTTCACAGCATCAGTCAACACGGCTGCATTTGGCAATCAAGTTCTTACCTCACTCAGTTTAGCCCAGTTGAAGGATTTCAGGGGGTGCGAGGGCTGCGGGATAGATTTCTTCTTCAGGCTGGTGCCACTGCTGCTGAAGGTGGTGGTTGGAGGGGGAGCCATCCCCATGCTGAAGAACGGTGGTGCTCCTGGTGGGGGAGGAGGTCCTCCTGGAGGAGGTGGTGGAGCAGGAGGAGGGGGACAACTGGAGAAAGGCAGAGGGGGTGGCAGTGGAGGCAAATTCTCTGACATGAGAGAAGAGGACAAAGCTAATGGGCCACCAGGAGGGGGTGGCGGTGGGGGTGGGAAAGAAATGCTGCCACCTTGCTGAAAAATAATAAAAAAAAAAAAACACATAGAAAAAGAAAGCAAACAGTTTAAAAGATAAAATAACTCCATGTAGCCAGCTGATGTGATTTTATTACAAGTCTCAAAATATTTGGTGTTTTCTTTAAAACCTCCTGCACTCAAAGCCATGCAATAAAGGGAGGAATCTCAGCTTTCATTTCAGAGAAAGTTTCAAGCCCTTAAAGCTGTGGAGAAGAGCTTGAAAAAAGGAACCATAAATGGCTCAGAAAAGCAGAAAGCTAGTAAAAGAAGCCAAAAGGTATTATTTTCTCCTTATGTATGAAAAAAAAGATAAAAGCTCAATCTTGTAAACTTTTGAACTCCTGGGCTTTGAACCTGAGGGTCTGAAATACTGAATACCTGTGATTAAGACTACAGTAACACAAAGTGGGAGAAGGGAGGAGGGAGTGAATCCCGTTCTCTGCAGTGTCTAGCTCCTCAGTGCTGTGTCCCGGTGAGTCAAGGCTCAGGCACACTATGAGGACCAGTGCAGCACCAGGCAGGAGAAAGCAGCTGAAAATGTCACTTCTGCAAAGTTTCAAGGCAGTGCAGATCCTCCCAGCACATGACATGGGTCCTGTTTCTCCACTAAAATCCACTTTCAGATCTGTGAGACTTCTCTTTGTTCTACTAGAATAACAAACAGGGCCACCTATCACACCCACTCAGCAGTAAAAATTATGGCTAGAGGAGGACACATGCACCTCAGTAATTCTCAAATATCTCAAAGCAAGGGCTGAGGAGAAGGAATGAGATAGCCCATTCTTGCATTATCCATTCTATACCACCTGCTCAGGTAATATGGTCTCTACTAAAAGCCTAAGCAGCTTATAAGCATTTGTATTTGTGGCTGCCTGTTCAGGCTCGCTTCTGTACAGGCCACAGAAAGATTTTTCACTCGTTATGTGTTTTTCTTCATCATTTGCTAGTTAGCAGGTTTTTAACAAGGATAGGAAGAATCCCAGTCTCATACCGAGAAGTCATTAAGTTGAGCTACCAAGTCATTCATCTGGTCCCGGGTCTGGCGCAGCTCCAAGGATTCCTTCTGCAGCTTGTCCTTCATTTTGTTTAGTGTCTTCATCATTTCATCTTTCTCTTGGGTCTTTGTCTCGCATTCCCGTTCCTTCTTCTCTAGCCTGCTCATCAGCTCAGCATGATCTAGGAGGAACAGGGAAATGGAGTTGACAAAACAAAGCTCATGAACAGTCCCCAAAGAGACTTAAATTACACTGGAGTAAAACAGACATAAATCTGTTGGTTCAACTGGGGGCAAGAAATAAGAGTAGGGAAACAAAAATGGAGCTAACTGTCTTGACAGTGATCTTCAGTGATTGAGACATCAAGACACTGGTGTCTAAGGTTCACTTGGATTGAGGGAAGTTTGAGGGAAGCTCTGTCCTATGAACCACAAAAACTGATCAGCATGAGACACAGGAAAATGCACTGGAAAAAAGAAAGCAGGCCTAATCCATGAAAGAAAACACTGGACAGTCTGTTCTGCCCACCTCTGCCACCTGTCTTTCTGTGACTGAATCAGGATTTTCTTCTCTCACTTGTCCAAAAACGGCGGGAATACTCACCTTTCCGGAATTTCTCTGCTTGGTCCCTCCACTGCTTGACTTCATTTTCATTCACCAGCCTGGAAGACGGAATCAGGTCATTTAAGCTTGCTTAGAGCTACCCAGACCAGACAGCAAGCAGCTACCATGTGCAACAATCAACAGAAGGCAACCTGATGGATTTTCACAAGTTTATACAGAATCATACCAGTGGTCAGTCTGGTTTCAGACCCCCCAATCCCTCTTGCAGTCAACAAATAATATTACAAATGTGATGTCTTATGCTCAAAGCCCTAAAAAGGATTAAAGAAACCATGGGAAAAATCCTGACATTTTCCTGTGGTCAAGTAATACCATCAAAACTGTCAATCTACTTATATTTGAAGAGGGAAGTCATAGCTAAAATCACCATTGCTTTTATGGGTTACAAATTATCCTACCCTTGTTAGGAGGCTGGATTGCCACTCTCTTTTTTTCTACTTCAGTGGTTCTATTTTTCTTTCTTTCAAGGAAAGAGGATGGATATCTACAGGGTAATATATCAGTTACCATGCAATGCTCATATCTCATACTGGCACAGCTATTTCCTATTGCTGTTCAGAAAATATGCAGGGCACGCTAGGGATTGATTAGATATGCAAACTGAGCAGTAGCTATGAACGTAGAAGATCTTGATATCAAAACAGAGAGAAAGATCAACACCAATATATTTTTCCATGATGAGAAATCAGTTTTAATTTTGGCTCATGTCTGTAACAGTAGGGACTGCAAGATTTTTAATATGAGAGAATTCGGTTTTACAAGAGGTTTATATTCTGTGAGAATGCTCTTTTCAGTGGATAATCCAGAAGGGCAATGGGTCATGAATTACCTGCAGAGGCAGATGTATGTGATGCAGAATCTGAAAGTTTGGATAAAAAAGGACTGAGAAAAGGAGAATTGAGATGAGAATCAGCACATGTAGCTAGACTCCTCAACTGATACCTACCACACGAAAAAAAATGCAGTAGAACCCTTGGCCAATTCTGTGGGTGATTGCATGTAGACATTTCATAGAGAGGTAAAAGTTGGCATCCCTTACCTAAGGGCTGCTATCCACTATTGGAAATCTTTCTCAAGTATGTGCTTATTAGTGGGGAATAAGATGTAAGTAGCGATGACCACATCTTTGGAAAATGTCAGTGAAATCTTTCAACTATATCTTGACAGAAGAAAGGCACATGGGGAAACCTGGTTATATTATTGTGGATATTGGAACTTAAGAGGCAAAAGCAAGGATTTTGCTGAAAAATACAGGCTAATTGGATGTAACTTGTAATAAAACTTTTAGAAGACTAACAAAAAACATGGTTCTGTAATTAAAAAAGGAAATTCCTCACTCATGATATTTTATTTGCTAAATATCTACGTAATTATTATATTTTAATACCTGTGAAGCAGTTAAAAACAATAGTGCAGCTTACATTTTAATTATATTTTTGACATTAAAATTTTCCAGTGGGGCTATATCCGGATCATCTCCTCGCTCATCCTGAAGAACAATTTGTTGGAGTATTCGGTCCAACAGCTGCCATTGCTGAAAGTTTCCTCCATTCCTCTTATCTGTATGGAAAAAAAAATCAACTCATGAGATCTTCCATTTTCATGCCAAAGTGTGGAGACCTAGCAACAGACTGGCATTCCTTCCTTTCTGTTTCCCATCTCAAAACCCATAAGCAGTAAACCACAGAACACAGGACTTCAACTCTGCACTGTGCTGGTGGCCTATCAAAACAGAACAAGACAGGCATGTGCAAACCCCTGACTAATTCGCACATTCAGGCTGTGTGACTCTTCCGGTAACTTGTACTTTAAACCAGCTACTGCAGTCATTGGTATTTTCTGGGGCTTGATATTTATTTTTGGTACCTACATAACACACTGACCAGGCACTAAAAAAAAAAACCTCTCATATTTTCTGTCTGCATACTCAGTTACCTGAAAGTCAATGAAACTCATCTGGCATGAAAATTCACAAAAACATGACCAAAAGGTGTGGACAAAAAAAAGACAGAAATGAATCAAAAAGGAACTGATTCCACAGGTAGCAAATGGAAGAGCCATAAATAAATAAATAAATAAATAAATAAATAAAGTTCACTTTAGCTCCCTGAGTTTTAAAACTTAGACCTTCAATTTCTTTAAAATTGCTTCAACACAATTCTGTGCTCTAGCCTAGCAGAATGTGAACCTTCTACCCCCAATAATATTCCAGGTCAATATAGAAAGATCAAAACCTAAGGATTGTCTTAAATAATAGTATTAAGCAGATCAATTAGACAAACAACTGCTTGAATATGTGCATGGAGGTACTTCTGTCTAACAAGGCCTGATCACATTACCTCCTGAAAAAGCAGATATAGTATATATCTCCCTCATGTTCCCTTCTCAGTTCCTCAGTTTGAGTGCTCAAACATGGCTGAAAGCAATCAAAGTCAATGAAAGTCAGCCCCTGACTCCTATCAGGATTAAGGCAGGTAGTTCTGTGGTGCTCTTGCTGTGCCTTTTTTTTGACTGCTATACTCTGGAATCATGACTGAATTATTTCATCTGACAGTTACCAAGTAGATTCCTATCACCTCTCTTGAAAACAAATGCCAGTGTTATTTTTTATTTTGTGTCTGGGAGCCTTCCACTGATGCATTGCCATGAGATAGTGGCCCAAAGACTTCTTGTGGATTTTTTCAGTGACAGAACATCTTTCATTACTGGACTGCTTCTCTAAAAGGCTCCTCACTGCAGTTTGTTAACATTCAAAATGGTGCCTATTTCTGGGAATTCCCTGCTCTAGAGCACAAGAGCTCTTTCTTTTTCAAAGCTTCTAATTTAAAACCATTAAGAGCTCTGTCATTGACTAACTGGAGTGCCTCCAGCTAGTTAATTTTATTTGCAAATTCAGAGAGGTCAAACTGCTGCTTTAGGTATTGCAACAAAATTGGCTGGCTAGGATCAGTGTCAGATACCAAATCTTTTAAGCCACTGTCCACATCTGAATGAAAGACAAAGAAAATGTGTATCCTGGTATCTGTCACCCCTTATCTATATACCAAATCTCCCAATTTATTCACCGCCCTTTGCTCTGAAAAATAGTAATGTACTCACAAGGCATCTGCAAGCAGTGCTGGAGGATGGATAACAAGTAGGGATAGGCATCTGTATGCTTCAATCTCTTCTTGATCAGCTCAAACATCTGAGAGGCGCTTTTCGTATCAATGTGGATCTGAAGTGAGAGAAGGTAGTGAAAGAACAAGTGAGACAAAAAACAGGCAGAGTGAAAGCCTGACTAAATGTGAAAGGTCTGATCAAAGAGACAGGCAAACTTCCAGAAACTAGACTGTTGCAAAGTTACTTGCGGTGTCCAGACTTTGCGATGAACACTGACAATTCAACTCCAATAAGGAGAAGAAATGAAGAGAAATGAAAAGTTGGGATGCATGCAAAGCCACCAAAAACTTTTTGGAGCAAACAAAACATTTGGGTCCTAAAAAGTGGTGGCACAAATAGCAGAAATTAAGCAGAAAAGGGCTGAATGTTCTGTACTGGTGTGCAGCAGAGGCCAGTCATGGACAAAGAATAAATTAGATCTTTTTTTCTGGGCCCTACAGTCCCTTCCTGTTGCTAGACATTGTGGAAACTGCCCTTACTGTATGCTTGTTTTCACTCTTTTTCAAAGCATTGATCTTCCCCATAACCTCTGAGGTGACAACCTTCAGGAGAATTTCCTGAGTTCTACTGGGTGAAGTAGGAAGAGTCCATGCTTCACCTTTAGTCCGGAGAAGAGGGTGAACAACTCTAGAATGCATCTGCATCAGGATTGAGAACATGAGAGCAGTGTTGAGAACCTCCTCCGCTCCTGAACTTTCAGCCAAGCAAAAGAAGTAAGTCTTTGTCAAAGGCACTTGGCAGAAGCTGTGTCTGTAATCATTGTTTTCATTGTTCACACATCACAGATCCCTACTTGCTAAATGAGAAACAGTGAAAACAAGAGCAGCAACCACTCTCAGTGGCCAAAGCCAATCACTGCTGTCAGGGAATGCAAGGGGAAGTTGCACAAAGGATCCAGGGCAGATGGTTCAGCTTTGGCAAGTTCAGGCACTTCAGAGAAAACTTACCAGATCAAACCGCTTGGCAAGCTCCAGGTCATCTTCATTTCTGACCATCTCAAAGAAATCTAAGTGCCTAAAAGAAAATGGAAAAACAAAACAAAAACAAAACTGCCAGTGTTCACCGCATAATGCAGACTTTAAGTAAAACTGCCACTGCAGAAGAAACAACACCTCATTTCTAGCTAGAGGACTTGGAAATTGGCAAGACTTTTTTACATGAAGTGTTGGACTATGTCTTTAAGGCAACTCATAGTGGTCAATGACAGGCCGAAAGAAATGGCTGGCTGACATACAAGTGCTCTTTAATCCCCATGCTAAGGCATTGCGTTGAGGTAACAGCTGCTAAAAATGAATATAAAATAAGAAAGGGATGCAATGTCTGCAGTGATGACACATTTTGAAAAAGCATGCACCGTGCTTCTTAACCGGATATGTTGAGCCATTTGCAACTTGTTTCTTTTACAGTGTGGACCAGAAATGCATTTAGTTAAACAACAGGCTTCATAGATATCTGTAGATTTGCCTGCTGATGAGCACAGCTGTGTGTCTGTCTTGGGATCTGGGACACCTGGTGAGACACGTGTTTGAACATGGCACCTGGACTTCCCTTGCATGGAGACCAGAATATAGAAGATGGTGTGGGAAAGATGCAGCACATTCCCCTGTCCTGACCTGGCGTATAGTCTACGTAACCCAGGGATCTGGGTTCCTCTCAAACTTCCATATCATCTTTATCATTGTGATCTGTGAGATCCACAAGTGCCCCTAAATGCTTCCTGAATGCTCCTCATTACTGGCCAAAGAAACAAGGATGGCTGATGGGCTAGATTCTCTTCTTGGCTACAATAGTGTGGATCAAAAGCAACATTACTACTGCAACTCTGTGGCAAGCCATAGACATAAACCACTGCAGTCTTTTTCTGTAGTATTATCATACAGATATATGCCTCCACCTGTTCAAAGATGTAAGGCCTCTATTTACAAAAAGCAGCTGGTGTTCATCTGGTGTTTATGTAAAATTTATCACCCTACAACAGCTCCTGATACTGGATATCTGGAAAAAAAAAAAAAAAAAAAATCCCAGAGGTTGATGCCTTGAAAGCTGCAGACATAGGCATGATTCTTAGTTTTCCACCATATACTTGGGCAAACTTGACACTTTATCTAGCAAGTCCTTGCAGATCAGTCCTGCTCTACAGAAAAGGGAGGAGACAGAAAGGTAAGGGACAGCAGCACAACAGCAGGTCAGTCCCTCTCCATAGACTGTTCTCTGAAAGTGTGTCTTACCTGTCCAGTGTGGCATTCTCATGTCCTCTTAGCTTGTCAATGACAGGTTGAATTCCCAGCATTAGAAACTCGTATCGTAAGTGTAATCGGAACTCCAAATTATCCTTAAGGATTGAGGAAAAAACAACTTAAAAGGTTCCCAAAGGTTTTTTTTTTTTTTTTTTTTTTTTTTTTTTTTTAAATGCAATTAAAAACTTTTAATGCAACTAAAAAGATTTGCTTAAAAACTCAATTCTTCCCTTTTTAATATCCTCCTCCCTGACACTCAGTTCACAAGACTCGCATTCTGTGATCCCTTATCCTGAATGTTTCTAAATAGTCTTACCATCCCAAGTTAAAGTAACTAAAAATTAAGGCCTCTTCCCCTGTTTGCTTTAAAAATACAATCCTCATAAGTTTCATGTACCCAATAAGAAGGACAGCACATTCCATGTTGCTCCTCAAAGACCAAAGTCATTAGTGTTTAACCTGCTAGTCAGCTGGAGGTCTTCCACATGATTACAGATGCACAGTGTTGCAGATTTCTGCCTAGTTTTTATTCATACTTGGCATAAAATTGCCATCTACTCTGTCCAGCTTGACACCTATTTTGTAGGGCTTTACAGGGCTGCTGCAGATAGACACTTCCACAGAGAGCTGGTACGAGCTTAGGGCCTCTTATGGCTTAACCCCCCCCCCCCACACACACAAAATATCAATATAGTATTTTTATAGTATATTACTTTATAAAAAGTAATATTTCCAGTGAATTAAATCAGCTCAAGCCATTCTCCAGATTCATAAGGAAGTGTTATTAAAGAAGAAAAACAACAAGCCAGCATAAAATTATCCACTTTGATATTTAAAATCAAAATATTTGTTTGTTTTTTGAGTTAAAACATTTCAAATCATTTCTGCATTGCAAACCAAATTTACTCTGCACATATACAAAAGAGAGCAAGCAGAACAGAATAAT
Source organism: Nothocercus julius (assembly GCA_013398735.1). Taxonomy (NCBI): domain Eukaryota; kingdom Metazoa; phylum Chordata; class Aves; order Tinamiformes; family Tinamidae; genus Nothocercus; species Nothocercus julius. The sequence goes on from VZSV01000012.1 coordinate 10,638,155, forward strand.
ATGAAAAGGCTTCTTACTACAATTTTCTATGTTATATTGGAAGAGGTTGGGAATGAAATAATAGGGAAGGAACTGATGGAGAGATACTGACAATTCGCCCTTTTTCTACAAGCCATATCCACTCAATAACACAAGATTTCTGAGTTAAGCTGCTTACCATTTCTCAGGTAAATTACTTGAAGAACAACAATTTAGATGGGATTTCCAAGTCAACAACTCACCTCACCAGCACCAGCATTCAGAACAGCATTGATAAAGGACATGATGGCTGTTTTGAGATTTACTTCATCTCGATAACGCCCCATGCTTCGGTCTAGCTCATTCAACAAAGTCTGAAACAGAACAATGGGCAGTGTTAAAAGATATCATCGATTTCCTTGCACCGTTTTGCATACTGTTCATGACATCTGCAAACAGTTTGCTATATAGTTGTGTAAAAAAGTAACTTTTTTCAACAAATCCTCTTGGCAATTTGGGCTATGCCACAAAAAAAAAAAAAAAAAAAAAAAAAAGAAAAAGAAAAAGGATAGTGATAGGAATAAAATGTTCACATGATCCTAAAGAGTTTTTTTTTTCTAAAGCAAGCTGAAAAAACAAATGCCCTTTAAAATTTGTGCCAGTATAATCTGAGAAAGCTTCCTAGTCAGTTGACTCTGTGCAGAGAATATGACAGGGAGTTTATATACCCAGAAAAACATCATCAGATACATATTCCCTTTCTACTCATGCCATTCACATAATTTTCACAATTTTTTTGAATGACAGCAGCTTAGATTGCAGTTGCATATGCAGTTATAATTGCATATACAGAGGTGCAGGTCCTCCTTGTTCCTTCAGCTGATCCTCACAAGCCCCCTTTAGGAATGTGCAATTAACAAGAATAGCCCCTGTTCATACAATTCCTATAACTAAAAAGCTGAGTTACAAAGCTAAAGTGAAAAGTATAGTTAAGTCTGAATTTCCGTGTCATGTCTCCCAATTGAACACACAGCAAGGGGATTTAGCATAGGCATGCTATTGGACTAACCTCTATATATTTCTGATCCTCAGAAGTATATTCAAGGCATATCTTGTGTGAGTGTGCGCGCGTGGACACGCAAACACTACACAGAATGACAGAGACGCTACCATAGTCTGGTGAAAATCAGGAGACCGAAAAGAGACCAGACAATTAATGCCAGTAGCATGTGCCTTAGTGAGGACTAATCCCATCTGAGTATTTCCAGAAGAGTTTATATAAAACTGATTAGCAATAGAAGCAATCTTCTATTTCTAGCTTTGTGCTGGTGATGTTGAATCTTCTCTAATCAGTTCATAATCCAAGGACAATTTTCCTCACTGGAAGAGTAACAAATTCCACTTGGGATCTGCCAGTTCAATTGCATGCGTCTCACACACACAGATATGTGTGTTGCTCATGCATTAGAAATGTCAGAATTCTTTTCACTCTTCCAAAGAAGCCTTGGCCATAAAGGGAGAATGGAGACAAAAATAGCTTGTTAGTGTCCAACCCATCAGATCCACCTCAATAACATTCTGAAGCTATGATGCTGAGTAAGGAAGTTGTTTTTCCTTTAGTCAGCCTTCTATCTCTGTCTGCTGAAAGCATCCATTCAAAGCTAAATCTTTCCCACGCCAGTCATCAGTTTCATGGGTCTATCTTGTTTCCTGTAGAACGTGGACATGACCATGCAGGCAGTATGTCTCTAGAAGCAGGGGGAGTGTCCTCCTTGCTTCACATGATCCTTGTTTTTATGCAAAAAGCTTCTGAGCCATAAAACACTGCTACTGACAACTATTGTCATACCTCCCTTTACCCTCACTGCAAGCTTGATTCCATAAACCTTTCCTTGCATCTTCTGAATTGCCCATCTGGCACCTATGAACGCCTCTGGTCCTGGCATTTGAACTTCGACCAAATCCATGATTTCCCAGTAGCCATGTTACAGACCAACACTTCCCCTTCAGCCAGTTTCCTCAAAATAGGAATGAGTCTTACATAAAAACAGAACAAATGCCCTACTTATTAAGACTGATGGTCCCTCTAGTCCAGCATCCTATCTCTAACAATGACAATACAACATTCAATTTAAGGAGTCTTGCTATTTAAGAGACAGACTCTCTTTAAATTCACCAGTAAAAATAAACTGCTCAACTTGATAAATATGCAAAAGTGAAACAAGTGAGAGAATTTCTTTCTATTATTTCCATATTTGTCAATGAAATCCAAAGCACTTGGATCTTCTTGGAATGACTTAAGTAGCCACTTCTACAGAAGCATCAAAACCAATCTGAACTGTTTTTCTGCTTTTAGTTAATGTCTGGCTTCGTAACAAGCCTCCCTTCTACCATTTATTATCAAAAGATTTTAGAGAACACTCTGGAATCTATGCAACACCATTCCAGATACAGCATCCAGACAGGCTGAAGGATGACTAGCTTTTTATTCCCTATTTCAGAAGGCTCTGAAAGGAACCAAATGCAGAGGGGACAAGTGAAATTCAGGATGAGAGCAACAAAATCCTGGGATGCACTAAGCTAATTAAAGAGCACTGCATCCTCATGCAATTGTACAGCTCTAGAAAGAAACACTATACGGTCACACAGTTCCTGAAGATCAGAATCTACACCCACATGCTGTGGCCGAATTCCAGTATCTCTAATGCTTTGTAAATGGCTGAGGTTCAAGTCTTCACTTGAACATTTCCTGTGAAAGAGATTTCACCACACCTCTTGGCAGCCAGTTTTGTGGCCTAATTGATCTTATGGCTATAAAGGTTTTTCCTACTATTTAAGCAAAACTTTGCTCGCTTAATCCCATTATTCCTCATCACTGACATCCAGTAATGTTTCTTTCAATATCCTACAAACCTCAAAAGGCTTTGGATGATCCTTGCGAGGGAGAAGGAAAGGACTTTAATTTGTTCCTTTTTAACTCCTCTCACAATCCCAAATTGATCAGATCTGTCTCTACAGATCATGCTGATAATTATACTGATGATGTTTAATACAAACCAGGCAATGGGGGCTCCAGAAGGAATGTTCTTAATGCCCACCTTTTCAGATGACAATATCAAGCTTCCTTTATTCACAGAATGGTTGAGGTTGGAAGGGACCTCTAGAGATCATCTAGTCCAACCCTCCTGCTCAAGCGGGGACACCTAAAGCATGTGGAACAGGGTGGCATCCAGGTGGGTTTGGAAGATCTCCAAGGAAGGAGACTCCAGAACCACTTCGGGCAGCCTGTTCCAGTGCTCTGTCATCCCAACAATAAAGAAGTTCTTCCTCATATGCAGATTAAACTTCTTGTGTTTCAATTTGTACCCATTACCCCTTGTTCTGTTGCTGGCCACCACTGAGAAGAGCCACTGGCCATCACCAAGAAGAAAGGGGCATGAAAAAAAATTTCTCTCAACCTTCAAAACTTTTAGTATGTTACAGAGGAAAACCAGAGAGCTTCACCCGAAGTAGCCCAGCTACTATTTTGACCAGCAAGTGAAACCAGCTCCCTTCAGGCAGCACCTAACACCAGCTAGCCTGAAAGGACACTGGAATGTCCTAAAATAACTTTTTGAGCCAGTTCAACATCCATAACTTTGCAACATTCTTTTGACTTATAACAGGACATGTTTAAAAGTATAAAAGTTTACAACGTTAAAACTTAATGCATTCGCTCTACAGGAGAAATAAAGGGAAGCAGCAAACATATCAATAATCAGGAAGACAACACATAGTGGAAGAGAAAGATCATGCCTCTTTCATGAATAATGTCAATCATAAATCAGGCAATGCAAACATGAATAATGATAAAATAAGAGGCTCTTCATTCCCAATTTTCAGAGCACTTTAGAGATCTCCATTTTCACAATAAAGGCACCTGAGAAACTCAAGATGAAGTGACTCTCCCATGACCACACAGTAAGGCAGTGACAGAATGACTCCAGTATCAAGTATGGATAGCCAAGACAGAGAAGAATACAAACAGGAATGCCAAGGAGACACCTCACCCTATTAATCTTGGCATTTCTCATTTAAGGATTTATGTCCTCCTTTTTTTTTTTTTTTTGTTTTTTTTGTTTGTCTTGCCTTTTTAAGGAGTAGACTTTGTAGGCAAAGAAGCACATTTCAAACAGAAATCGGATGAAGTAAAGTCAGAGCTTTTCAAGACTGCCTTGTAAAAGAGATTTAAGACATGTCTTATTGTGTTGTATTTTTGTGTGTATGTATTATTGTGGCATTTGAATAAAGATGAATAAAGACTCACTGAAGAGACTTCTCGGAGTATCTTAAATAGGAACTAAAGACTCTTTGTTGGACACTAATCAGAAAGCTACAGCAGGCAGGAGGACAGCATGAAAGAAGAGTCAAAGATAGAAGGAGGTAAAGAGATAAGCTCAAGCAAGAAGACAAACATGAGAATAGGAATGGATGTACAAGTAAACAAAACAAACTTGGACATAAAGTATGGAACCTTGAAAGAATAACAGTATAAAAGATGCAAGTGCCAAGAGAAAGATGAATAAACTGAGCAGTGGTGACACAGGGTGAGGTTGTACTTAAGTACTAAAGGACATTCAAGTTAAGTCTGAAGACTTAGCAAAGAGGAGCAAATTCTAGAGGAACTGCCATAATTGTAAGTGGACTCTTTTCTGAAGTAAAGGATTGGACTGATAATTGAGGTCAAGGTCATGGTAGGTGAAATGTTGGCAATTTAGAAAACAGCAACATTTTACACTGGGGTTTCTACTCAGAGCCAAACGTGAAAATTCATTAAGTTAAAAGAGACGGCTCTTCATACTCATACATTTTTTGCCTATATTTTCCATTAATTCACATTAAAAACACACACACACAATAAAACAGAAATACATCCTTTCCATAATACTTTAGCATAACTAGAAACAGTGTAAGCTAATCTTCAGTTCATACAATCTACTGAAATTAGTTAATTTTGAGACAATTTTTGCAGCTGTTCATATCACTGAGGAAACTTGCTATAATTTGGATTTGGATTATAGACAAACTAATATAAAACTTGCTATTTCTTATTCAAATCAGAGGAGTTATATCACATATCACAGAACCACCATAAGCAAAACAAGAACTGTATCTAAAATTCCAACTTTCTTTCCCTACTAATTCCGTTGGTACTTCTGACTAAGCTAGGCTAGCTGTTGCAGGTAGCAAGAGTTGCCCACATCTCAGCACTGACAAATAGAAAATAATCCGTGTTCCCATCCATTCAGTCACAGTTACCGAATCCCACAGTGCATTCGATCCTAACGGCAAGCATAGGTAGCTGTTGTTTACAAGCACAGTCTGTTTCCCATTCAATTTTACATTCTTAAGCTTGCTGTAGCCCAAGATCCACTGATGCATTAAGCTGTGGAGGTAGCAGGAGATAAGAGCTGACAGAAACCAGCATTCAGGGCCTCTTGCACAACCAACATCATCATTTCAACTAAGAAAGAATGGTATATTGGTGAGGTGACTCCAATACTTAGGAGCTACAGCTTTATACACACCAACAAACTCTTTTATGTCTTTTTGAGAAGGTGCTCAGTTGAGTAAGAAGAGAAATACTGTAAGAGCAGCCAGCAGTAAAATAAAATAAAATATTTTACAATAAAATACAATAAAAACCTGTCAATGACCTACTGACCTAACTCAAGGTCTCAGATTAAGTGAATTTCCTCTCTGTGCTCTGAACTGGTGATACCTGAGCCAACAATTGATAAGTATTGATGCACCACAAATGACAAGTGATATTTAAGTACCTCCACTGTCGATTATTTAACCTACACTTCTTACAAGGTCCTTGCATGGTCTACAAAATCAGGACAGAAGCTCCTGAAATTCCATGGCTTCAGCTTCTTGGACAAAACTAATAACAGCACTCCAGAAATCTCATGGAGTTAAAGTACAAATGGATTAGCATATTTCAACACAGCATAATCCAATTTCTAGGCAAAATATGTGAGATTTTAAATTAACATTAATTGCAAGTGTTCAGATCTTGATGATAAGCTATCTGAGGAAGTATTCCATTCTAAATCTAAATGAAAAAAAGCCTTTTTACTGCCTACCAATATTGTAATAAATGCATAAGAAGAGTCATTCTCTGAAGAGATGCATCTTGTTGCATCTCTGCATATTTTTGGCAAAGTATGCTGCCTATACCTGGAATCTTGTCCTTTCTGCAGCATAGACCTGGTAGTGAAGCATTGCTTGCAAGACCTTCTTATGCCCATCTGGTACCAAGCAGACAGCCCCCAGGATCTCCAGCACAGCAATCTTGGTCTTGATGTTCTCAGTTCGTAAGCTCTGGGAGATGATATTGATACTCTCCGGATGAGCTAGGACATGAGCCCGTCCTTGGGAGTTGTTCATCAGTGCCTTGATACACCCTATAACGGATGTGTGAATACGGCTCTCTGAGGTCTCATAGTCCATGCTCTTCAGGAAATTCAGCAAACAGCTCAGGCCATCTAGCTCAATAAACCTGGTCACAAACCTGGAAAACAAATGAACAGACCAGACATATTTCAATCTGTATCTATACATCTGCATCTATAATAATCAAGTACTTTTTAACCTAAGGATCACAGGCTAATTCCAGGGTATTAAAACAAAGAAAAAAATATGCCAAAAGGACTAGCTAACACTGGTGTATCATACATTTTCAGGATTACATTATGCTGCCCCATGACCCTGCAACCTGATCCCTGCATTCCATGTTGCAGGCACTACCTAACACCTGCTGTGGTCCACCCCAGCTGTTAATGCATTTTCAAGATTGAACTGATTCTTGCATATTCCCTCAGTTCTACTGTGTAGATTTCATACTTTGATTTCACAATACATGTATAGAAGCATATCACATTTAAAAGGCATGTGTTCTTCAGTGCATGTTTAAGACAAAGCTATTGCCTTGACTCCTTTTCTTTTTTTTCAGTTGGAAACTGAAGGCTGGAGTAGGCCCTCTGTCAGCCATGCAGTAGCAAACATATGGTAAAAATATCATAAATTTAAGAAATATAGAATATTAATCAATTACCAAATGACACAGCAAACACTAAATCTGCAGTAGGAAAAATTTCAGTATTGGGAACACTAGTTTTCTGCTTCTACCCTAATCTATCCTAACTACAGAACCACATAAATTTGCTTTTTTTCAGATACAGATTTCCACTGGGGATGGAAATAATAAAGGAGATTGTCTATTTTAACACTTTAAAGTTTTGTTTAAAACTATCATAAAAAAACAACAAAAAAAGATGGATGATACTAGACAAATCAATAAGAGTTGCAGGAGTTCAAACAACTAGTGATTCCAGCAAAGTTCCATTCAGGTTTCCTAGAGGATTCAAAGAAATAGTAAGAGGCAAATCCTGTCTCTAGACTATACTGTTTATCTCCCGCTTCCTCTAACAGAGGCTGTTCAGGCACATTCCTTTAGAATGCCTGAACACAAGATCACATTCATTTCATTCAAATTTTTAATCTACCAAAACTCCCAGCAATAACAACATGGCCATGCTCTTAGCACCTTAATGTAGAAACTCCAAACAACTGAAAACATTGTTCACAACTGTCACCTCTATAACAAATTATGAGTACCAAAAGTCTCTAACTCTTAGTTTTCCAGCAGTCTACTGGATACTTTCTTCCTCTTGGATACTTTCCAATGTGCTATGTCTCTGTTATCTGCTCATAATAAGTGAGAAGATGCACCTAATATGCACCACTAAAGGAAGCATCATACTGAAAGATTCTCAACATGTCTGTATTCTCTGCTCATGTCTCTCTATCAGCAAAACAAACCTGAGCCACACTTATAGATGTTCTGGATAATATGGTCTTGCCATATGTATGGCAGTCTAGTTGTTTATATGTTACACTACATGGAAAAGTTCAGGGCCTACCTGAAAGTTAGGCTTGCTGCACAGACAGATTTGCCAACTTTTAGATTACTCGGGCCAGCAGTTTGACCAGAAACATGGCAAAGCCCAGTGCTTTCAACTATGTTTCACTTTGAGGTTTGGGTTTTGTTCAAAACTGAATTTCAAAGTGAGTATCAGAGTAAGGGCAAGCACACACAGGAACATGTGCACACCGAGAATGAAAACAAGGTTTACTTGGACCCTGCTAAGTCAACCTGCCAAGTTTCACACAGGTTTGATTGCACATTCTTTGGACACATCATCTTGTCTACCTTAACAAATTATAAGAGTGAAAGCCCCTCTGAATCCAGGCTAGAGAGTGGGATCACACATCATGAACCAGGAATATAGTAAGTCACTCAAAGCAGTTTGCTCGTTTAACTGCTTATATAAAGATTAAAAGTTAGTTTGGTTTCTGTAATGTATGTGGCTGCCAAAGGAGAATGAAACAAGTGCATTCATGGCTGAAAGAGTTGCTGCTGTGCATGCTAGGGCTAAGGATTCGTTAGGAACAATAAATGCAAAATGCAATTTGTTATCAAACACTGTGATGCCAATGACTTCTTAGCACTTCTCTAAGTCTAGTCCTAGCCGAGTTACCACTCTGGAAGGGCCAGTTTAAATCCTCCTTCATCCTCTTCCTCCCCCATCCTATGTCCTAACTGTTCCTTCAAGATCTCAACCCTTATCCATCTTTTTTTAGGCAAATATTTTTCTGTCACTGTCAGCTCCAGGGCTGAGACAAGCCCTAACATGGGCATCTTTCTGTAGATACAGAAGTCACAAAAGAAATCTCCCCAAAGAAAAAGTTGAACAAAAGGCTTCTAAAACCTGCTTCCAGATGCTTCACCTGCTTCTATGACAAGACATACAAGGCACTGTAACTTCTATGTATTTGGGCCTGCTGTGATAGAAAAAATGTAAAAGGCACCAAAGTCACATTGTCCCAATTAAGTACAATTCCTTAATAAATCCCCTGGCAGAGGAATTCTTCTAGGACTGTTTGGATGAGATCATTTTGAAAATAAGGCAGGCACAGGAAAGTGGTATGTGTTACAGACCTTGATTAATGACATAATTTAAAACAATGTCGGGATTTTCCTGTACTTTTCCTAGCCCAAAGAGCAAACAGTAAGCTGCACTACTCAATAGGAGGCCAAACTGAGAACCTTCCCATTTAAGCTGACATCAGAAGCACAAATCAAATGATGATTTTTCACCTTCCTTTTCCTAAATGCTTATTTCCCTATTGTCCAGAAAAGCCAGAAATCATGTGAAAGGCAGATAAAGAGAAAACTAGCAATTGCAATTTCTGGGCTGAAAAAGACCCTCATGATGAAGATATGTTTGATGTGGCCATGGGTAGGTTATATCTGTGTAAACATCTGTAAAGAAAAGACACAGAAGCGGGAGTTTAGCTGAGTCATAATCCTCATAGTGTTTGGTGTTCATGCATCTTTATGCCTGTAAACATCTGTGGGCACATGCTCACGCACAGACACACATATATATGTACAAACAAAAGCCCAACTCATACATTATTAAGTACCTTTTTCCTCACAATATATGCATTTACAATTGTCATCCTATATGCCCCATATACTGCAAAGTAAGGATTTGTTCTAGCTCAAAAGGTGTAAAGTTAGGCGTATTTGCCAAACCGTTCTAACACATTCAAAAATCCAAGCATAAATAAAGCAAGGCATGCTTTAAAAGGTGCTAAACAAGCAAATTAAAGCCTAACCTTACCTCAGACTCTCACTTGCCCAGTTTAGCACACATTAAAAAACAGGATACCTTTCCTTCTTTCAAGTTTTAGCGAGTGCTAGTTAAAACGCAGTAGTTCGTTAGCTCTAAAAACAAACCTTTCATTCAAATATAGATGAAGCTTAAGAAGTAATGGCGCATTGAGGGATTACAAATATAGTAGGGGACAGCCTCCCTGTGCAAAATAACACAGCTCAGGAAAGACACAAAGATCATATGCTGTGGGTATGCAGAGGGCAGGATGTTCCCACCCTAATAGCAGCTAATCTTGCACTTTGCAACATCACTGTTGAAAACTGCAGCATAATGAATTTTGCTTGCTGGGTACATAAATGACCATCTCTCGCAGGCACTAGTGTGCAGGAAGGCTAAACCTAACAAAAGTAATGGAAGGTAAATCTAGGTAAAACAGAAGGGGAAAAGCAGACAGGGAATTAGTGCTGGCGGTTTAATTGATTCAGACTAAAGAAGGTCCTTTTGTCTACCCTTCAAGAATTAAGGCAAAAGGACTTTTCTGTGGTTCCAGAAGGTTCATTTTTTACTGTCCCTTGTTAGTTTTTACTTTCATTGCACTTCTGAACCTCCATTTTTGGGCACTGAAATACCAAAAGAAAAGCCCTCCTCCCACTGCTTATGTCCAACAGTTTGTCATCACACTTGTTTATAGTCATAAGTTTTTACAAACCTGAAAGAAAATCTGTTTCCTTACTAGATGCAGATGTGCTTTTTTTGTTTGTTTGTTTTCTCCTGTTCTTTAAGGCTGAGTTTGTGCCTGCAAGCTGGGACATAACCTGGCTTCATTATTTGATGGCAGTTTCTATATATTAGAACAAAATGCACTTGTTCAGAGTGGCCCAGATAGTTGCTCAGAGAAGCTTCCATGTTTCCAATCATCACCTTTTCTCCAGAGGAGAAAAGAACGTAATTTTGGGAAGGTCTGCTTCAGTTGTGCTGCTCTTTGAAATTGTGGGTTGGAACAGAGGCACAGCTTGGTCTTACTAATCTTCATTTTTTTAGTAAAAGAAACAGAGCTCTTGAGTATAATAATGCAGAGAAGCATGCATTCTTCTCCTTTTGATTCCTTGGATAAAATCATTCAAGAAGAGGTACCTATTAGGCAGCTGTCAGAGTCCCTATATGCCCTATCATCACAAAATGACTCCAGTCATCCACCCTATATGGATTTAGATTTTCACTCTCTATATTCATCAGATGAGTGCTGAACAGAAGCAGCAAGGAAAACAGGATTTGATGTCCAAATCCAATACTATGAAGACTAGTATTTTGAAGGCCTGGGTATAATACTGCTTAGGAGAGGAATTTGATGGAGCTGAGGGCCCCTCTACTGCAACCTTTCCATCAAGAAGAAATTGGCTTGCTGATCAGGCATTGGCATGCAGCCCATTTGGCAGCTAACGAATTGAGTCGCTGGAAATTAGTTGAGACACAGGACTTAACTCAAAATTTGGCTTGGCTTAACTATTTAAAAAAAAAAAAAAAAAGAAAGAAAGAAAAAGCCCCTAAACTATCGCCAGCGATTTAGAAGAGAACACTTTATGAGGCAGCTCATAGATGCTTGTACTGAAAGCTTGTTAGGATTATTATAAACAGATGAAGCAACAGCCTGTTGTCAAGGGGATCCAGCAGAAGTAAGGTCTGATCAGCAAACTTTGGCTAAAGACATTTCTTTCTCCTCTTTCCCTCTTTTGCCTTGTTGCCAAGGAGGAGGCCAGGCTGTCCTATTCAAAATGGGAGTAGGACAACCGATGGTGGCCACAAAGATACCCTTCAGCTGGACACAGCAGCAGTGCCGCGCTGCCATGCTCACGGATATCAGAAAGCTACCGCTTTCATAGAAAAAGTACCAAATGACTTCCACATTAATATAAATGAGTTGCTACCTTATATGTCAGCAGTGCAGGCCTTTGGCCTAAAACCTGTGTGAGAGTTGGGAGTTTGGCAGTTTTCTTAGCTTCTGTTCTAATAGAAAGCCTGGGTGCATTTTACTGTGTTCTCTGCTTTAGGACCGTGACAGGCAGGATCAAACTGCCATTTGTTTCCTCGAGCTACTTCTCAATATAGGTCACTCTTTCTTCAGTGCCATGTTAAAAGCACCACCCAACGCACATGCTGAAGTTCCTACAGCCTTGTGAACCATTACGGTTGAGCAGAGCTTCAGAACCGGCTGTGTGCTCTCTTACAGACCGTTGCGATGGAAGGCAAAACAGGGACGTTTAAGCTGATGTTCTGAAGCTGCACGCAGTCTATACTGACAGCTCTGCTGAAGTGGAGTAATTTATTGAGCTGCTGAACTACATTTACATGTGTTAGTCCGAAGAGAAGATTCTGCCCCCTACAATAAAGGTCCAACTACAAATTTATTAGCACAGAGGACAGTGGGTTACAACAAATGAGGTCAGATAGCAACTAAATGTTAGCACAGGTTCATCTGCAAGCTGGAGACTGACTTCTACCTCAGTAATTACTTTTTGTCTTTCTTATTCACTTATCACTTAGTGTTCATGTAGTACCTCAACACCCACTAAGCCACTGCACATGAAGGAAGGGACCATGACAGTGGCCTCTGTATTTGCTTGCTGGTTGTGGAAAGGAGCTTTAGCTTCCTAGAGCACCCCTAGTCTCCCTCACATTTGGCTTTGAACGGTACAGGAGGCTTGACTGTCAGAAGTGAGCACCTCTGTAAAGTAGGACTTCTCCAAGCGCCTTCTTATTGTGCCCCATTTCTTTTCAGTAGCTTTGAGTGAAAGATTCTCAGAGTAGAGGCAAGCAATTGCATTCTGTTGGAATTGCAAAGATTCCAGTCCCTGCAGTAAATAAAATGAATAGAACCAAAAACTGCCTGTTACCTTTGATGGATGCTAATATTTGGTACTACTGAGAAAACTAGACACACGCATACACTCTTGCTAGTTTTCTCAGAAAGCATCCTCCCACAGAGGGATATCTGTTTAAAGCACTGGCCCCAGTGGCTTTGGCCTGGCACTCTAGTCCTTACAATTAAAACTGATCTGGTGCAAGACCACTGAATACAGTTTTTGATCTTTATCAAGCCCATTTTTTTATTCTTGTCAACAAGAAACTCTCTAAAACACCATGAAGTGGAAAGCTGAGCAACTCAACATTTAGTCCTTAGCAAAAGCATGAGGGTAATTTTATTCTTTATTTTTACTTCCTTTCAGAAAACAGGCATGATTGAGCATTACTGAAGTCCTCTGAAGCTATGACTTCAGCATGGTGTGGATGCAAACCCGTTTACCTACTTCAGGCTTAATATAAAGACATACAGAATCTTTTTGACTGTGCATTTCCCGAAACTGTATCACCTATGGGTATGGTTTCTGCAAGCTGCTCTTTTAAGTGTCAAATACAAAAGGTTTCTATGGTAGGTAGTTCGCATTGTTCCCAGAAAAACAATGATGACCTTACCTTCAAAGACACAGTACAGAATGAAGAGTTTCTTTACATTTGTTAAGAAAACAAATGCTTTCTTAACATTTCTGTATATCACAGTTACACATAAAGCAGGAATAATGCCAAACTAGGTGATGTCAGATGGATTAGCTGCTCTGTATCAAACAGTTCACATTACTGAAGATAAGGGAAGGCCTGAATTCAAGGTTCAGCACTAAGGCTGATGTTTTGCCCATAACGAATAGGATTCCTTGGGAGGTCCAGTGGGCTATGAGGCCTAAAAGTCTGAACTCCAGAGACATCACCTGTGTTTGCATAAACCTTTGAAGGCTTCTCACAACAGACTTTGTCTTTTATTTTCCTGAACCTTTATGCTTCAGCATTTATGTGTGTGTCCCAGGTAGACAGGTTCAGAATAGAATCTGTAAGCCTGTGGATTGTCTTTCAGAGAAGGCATGCGTTGTGCATGCTGAGACAACCAGCTTTCCATCATCACTGCTCTTTGCCATGTCACATCTGACCATGGGGAAGAAGAGAATCGTGATGAAAGACGGACAACATTACCTCATGGGCTGAGTCCGCAGAGCTGTCTTCAAGTCTTCAACTATTTTATTTTTCATTTCTGTTTCTTCTTCATCAAAAGCATACAGAGTCTGCATCTGTTCAGAAAAACAAAAGACAGTTACATAAGCTCAGGCTTCCTAGAAGTTAAGAGACAGGCCAGAAGTCATAAACAACTCTATTCCATCTATCCATGCAGAGGTACCTGCTGATCTCTCAACTGGAAAGCAATGCCTAATCTACAAAATTGAATCCAGACGAGGCCACTCATGTGGACTGGCAGCAGCACATTGCCCTGCCACACTGGATAAACTCTCAGGTTCTCAGGTTACAACCCGCCTCCCCCCCCAAATCAGACTTGCCAGGATGCCCTGAGAAAATAACGCCTGATTTGCAACAGCAATTTGGTGTGAGGATCAACAGATACGTGAGGCAAAGTTGGCGTGTATGGAGAGGTAGTATCTTTTATTAGAACTGCTGGAAGTTTAAAAGAAAAAATTGCTGAAAATTTAAAAGAAAAAAAAAAAGAAAAAAAAAAAAAAAAAAAGGAAGAAAGAAGAGAGACTTGTGTGTCAGGTTTCAAAGCATATAAGCTTTTTCCCCAAGGCACCAGACAGCCTTGAAGTGCCCTGAAGAACATTGCATGAACCTGGAAGTTTGACTGACTTCTTCCACTCTAGTTATATCATCTAATCTAAGATACAGATTCTCCCTTCACACTTTCCTTTGCTAATTAGGAACATTCTACTACAAAATGTTTGAGCACAATAAAATCCCTGCCGCTGGCTATCAACAAGCAAACTAAGGAACACAGAGACTGGGGCTTATATTTTCACATATTTTCTTACTGGAATCTACCTCCTCCTTTTTCCCTCCCTGGTATGCTGCCTGAAAGAACTAGACCTTGAAATCAGCTGGAGCTTAAAATGCTAAGGACCACTGTGAATGAGGGTAGGATGTGACGAGCGGGCTGCAAAGAAAAATGATGTTCTCAAAAATGAGACAATGCCATTAAAAGAGGTGAAACGTTAGAAAAACAGGCCTGCAGATCTATACTCAGCACCATCACAACCTTGGGCTGGAAAGCAAAACTCTTCAATGCCCGTTGCATGTGCACTTCAGACTCACAACCTCAGTGCTCAGCTTTTAAAGAAATCCAGTCTCAACACTAGAATGTTGTAGCCCTGTCTTCGTTGCCTCCTTTGTTGTAGAAGAGAGAGGATAAATACCTCTCTCCCTGGCAGGACTTCTGGGGAGTATCACTAAGTGATGTTTGGAAAGCAGCTTTTGACTTGAACTCCTTCTCAAATGAATACTCTGACTAAACCAATATCATCTATCAAGGTTCCTATGCTACACCTCTCTGTGGTGGAATCTGAGTACCCACAATTATGTTCCACTGCAGCAAAATATTCAAGTCTTTATTTTACTCTTTAGCAAGCACCAAAGAAATCCTTACTCTCACTAGAACTTCCTCTAACCACCCATGCCCCCCCTGCCAATACCTCACTTCCCTTGGAAATGTTCCCACCTTGCTTGCATTTGCAAACCATGTGGTGCCAACACATGTCAGATCCTGAGGGTGGTCATCTGGCTACAGGCCGTCGCTGTCTTATGCTGAACAGCTGGCATGAGGGGATGTGTTTAACTCTAGGGGTCCTCTCTCTGATCCATGCTAAAGTCAAATTCACTCAGGAAAGGAGCTAGCTATTTCCTGCCCTAATGGAATGACAGAGCGCTACTGATGGAAAATGAGCCGATGATGTTTTATCTTTTGCCAGCATCCCCCGACAGCCAGAAACATAAATTGAAATGCTGAAGCCAAGCCATATATGATCCCCCTCTTTGAAAAATAAACAGAAACCCTGAACAGGCATTATGGACTCTCAATGGCACAGTCCTGGGGTGTGATTTGGGGCTTGATTTGTATTTTCTTGGGTGACAGCCCATCTGGTTATCTTTCCTTTGGCCCATAAATGCTCCTTTGAAAGACCCATTCCTACGAAGGCTTAATTTCTCCTTGGAGCCATTGTGGGGGGAAAGCAAATGGATGGCAGGAAGGTGCTCAACAGTATTTCCCTGAGAGTGAAAAAGGCCCCTTTCCAAATGAAACAAATACAAATAATCCTGCCTTTACAACAGAGGGTGATTATAGAAAACCCCTTTTCTAAAGCTGCAGGCAGCCAAGACCCCTTCATTTCTCACTCCAGTGCATGGCCAGAAACAAAAATCCTCATGCAGTCTCTAAACACAGATTGGTCACGCATTTGCATTATATGAAATAGCTTCCACTGCAAGAGTTACAGAAAACATAACTGTCCCTGGGAGACAGAGGGGAGGGAACTGTCATTATCTGAGGGTGGATTTCATTAATGTGGTTGACTGATGAATTGCTTTCCTGAACTACTACTTGCACTCTAGGACAAGAGTCTGCTCCACTAAGGATGAAGCTAGTAAATATCTGCCAACCAAACACCCTAAGCAGCAGCAGCAGAACACTGACAGTTCCTCACCCAGTTCTTAAAAAATAATATACATAAAGACCAACAGGCTTTTTATCACAATCCCATTTTACATATTTAACGTTTCTAACCTTAAGTGTATCACCTGTGAGCGTGACATCTAGTTACCTGACTTGTCAATCTAAAATGCTTAAAAAATGGGCAAAAGTAATTCACGTGAACTGTATGTGTAAAACTTCATGTAGTCCAAGAGATGATTTTTGAAATCTTGGCTCAATTTAAACAGCAATATCTTAGTCGAATTTAAAAAAACAAACTCCTACACCTTATCCTGATGGCCATCCATTCTCCTAAAATACTGCAAAGCTAAATCCATTATCATTTCTGCCTGCAAGCAGGAAAAAGGGAAATGACTAGCAGCAGAATAAACTTTATGATCAATTTAGTTTCACTTGCCAGGTCCACAGAAATGAAAATAAATAGTGAAAAAGCAACCTAGGTATTCTGATTTATTCTTATAGTCCAAGCTTTGTCTTTACATCTCATCTATAATCATAGCTACCAAAGTATTACTGCTACTGAAATTACTTTTAGTCCATAAATAAATAGAAGTGAAATTAAAATTGGGATTTGACAAAGAACTGTTTTCTTTTGCATCTCCTGTGACTTATGTGGATAATACTCCTTTAAAGTATTCATGTGGGGAAAAAAAAAAAAAAAAAAAGAGCATTTGAAATTCAGATGCACAATTAGCAGCAAGATCTTTCTTAAAGGAACTGATTTAGAAAACACTCTAACAACTGACCTTCCTTTCAGTTAGGCAACCTGAAGGATGGGATGTTCCCTCCAAAGGAACTGAGCACTACAGTTTAGTAAAGAGAATTTTACTGACACAGTCTTGTGAGAATTAGGACTAAAAACTATTAAAATGTATAAAGCCACAATAACAGAAACAACTGTGGGAACAGAACTGTGCCTACAGTGCATAGGAATCTGTGACCCCAGGTCTAGAGTGAGAGTGCTTCCTAACACAGTGGTTTAAGGTTACAAGTAGGGAATGTCAAACACATCAGAAATCACCACATTGCTCTCGAGCATAATCTACATAAAATAGATATGATGGGTAACACTGCAGAAGATCTCAGAAAATGATCCCTGAGCGCAGTGGCCTTGGCATGCTGAAATCATAGAACACAATTAATGATATCAAGGGGATAAAGGTGCCATTTTCATTTCAGAAGTGGGTAGGCAGAACTTCTTTGCCCAGTTCATATACAAAATAGAACAAAATAGAACATCATAATTAACATAATTAAGCAACAATTAAGTTTTATTTGAGAAAAAAGGCACTTAAAGCATAAGTAAAAAGTACTTAAAGCAGGAGCTTTGTAATTATTATCATTTCAAATCTAATGCTTCTTGCACTAATCCCAATTAAAATTTTGTAAATCCTGATAGTGCCAAAGAGATGCAAACTGAAACTGAGTGGAAAAGTTAGAAAGCAACATGAAACATGTTTTTCTTTCACCACTTAGAAGTGAAGTCTACTTGGAATAAGAATAAACAAACAAACCCCACACCATTTTATTTGGGAGAGAAATTATAATAGTATCTAAAAGAACCATTTGCAAATTAAGAATCTCAGTAGTCTAAAAAATGATGAAGAGAACATTACTTTGAAATTTTACTAAAGTTGAGTTACTTTTTCCACTGATAAAATTCCTGTGAAATGAAGTAAACTAAGTTTCACCTGTCTAAACCTGGAGCAATTATGCAGTAAATAAGGAGAAAGGATTTTAACCAACATGTATTTTTTAATTCCTCAATGATGAGAGTAAATTATGAGGCTCAAAGTGACAAAAAAGTCTATCATTCATTCAGTGTTGAGGCATGCAAACAACTTTACCAGGGCTGCTGTTTATTGGTGCACTTAAAATGTGTTTAAAATTTGAAATAGACTAAAATATGGTCTCATTCCATGGAGCTGCTCCAGGCTTACAGTACTGGTGCTTACACATTCACTTCAGATTTACATCAGAATCATTTAAAAATGGATTCAAAAGCCACTGAAAGCAAGGAGAAAACTTTTGGTAGGTTGAAGAGGCCTTAGATCAAATCCTTCCAGCAGTATTTGATTCGTTGAGACTGGAAGGTTTCATATGTATTTTTTGTTAGCAGATCTGCTAAACAAATTTGTTCTGTCAGTAAATTAAAGTGCAGTGCCATGGCAGCCGCAAAAGTTCAACCTCTTTTCTCAAAAATCAGCCCATATTCTTTCTATCCCTTCACTCTGCTGCAAGAAAAACTGCCATGAAGGAAGGTAGTCCTTTTGCCTATGCATGGCTTGATAGATAACAGCGCTCATTTTATCTTCTTACATTGAATTATAATGGCTTGCAAAATCTTGTTTTTCTTATTAAACAAGACTTTTTTCACCAAGAGAAACATATAAATATTGATCCTTTAAGCATCTATTGAGACATTATTAATAATCATATAATTAAATCTAATTTATAAAATTATTTTTCAGCTCACAGCCATGATATAAAAGAAGTTTCAGAAATAAAACATAAAAGGATAAGTAAACAAGCAAAGTGTATTACCTAAAATACTAGGAACTGAATTCTATTCTTAGTTTTGCACTACTACCAAAAATCCTTAGTAGATATTGCATATGAATTACTGGAGGCAAAACTTGTCTATAAAATCAAAAATTCAAAACCTAAGATTTACCATATCAAAACAGACTAGTGTACACTATAGGCAGGTAGCTATGGTCTTCTGCTGGTCACTGGCTCTACTGGATGTTTCAAAGGAAGATGCACATTGCACACATGAACAAGGACAATTAAAGGAAGCTGTCCTAAAAAAATCTGGTTGGCTTGAGCCTGATGTTTGAGCTGTTGAAGCCTTATGCTTTTCTGTTTATCTGCTCTTATGTAAGTGGATATCTTATGTAAACATCTACTTTTGCTTTAATTATTCTCCTAAATTAACCTCAGTGTTATTATCCAGATTACATAGAAATCAATTTTAAAATACCCAGCAAAACAAACCTTGCCTATCTTTCCACTGGCTGCTTTTCTTTTTTCTCAGATATCTCTTTGTTCTTCTATCCTGAAGGGCAAAGAGGGGACTTGCCTGGCTGCTTGCTCTATGCCACCCACCAGTTTCATGTAACAGTATATATCCTCATTTACAGACTGCATAAACTCCTCTTGAAGGAACAAATCACTGCATTTTCAAGAAATAAAATATTTCATTAGTGGCCTTTGAAAAAAGAAGAAAGCCATTTTTTTTCCCTTTCTTTTCAGGTTCTGTATGAAGAAGAGAGATCTAAAGACCAGGTCCAAGTTCCAAGATAGGCTTTGCAACAAGCACTAAATTATTTTAGACAGTTTTTTCAGAACTATCTTTAAATATGATTCAAAAAGAGAACAGCGGAAAGGAGGGAGGGAGAGCAAGCGAGTATACACAATTGTACAGAACAATTGCTGACTTTTAAAATCCAAAACATAGATATGGCATCACATCTCATTATTCCAGCTCTGATTTTTCACTCCGGAATGTAATTTGATTGCCTTCAATGTTCTGAATCACAGAAATAAAAAATGAAAAAAGCCTATGCTGTTATCTAATCCATTCTTCCACTAGAATACGGCTTTCTTAATACACATACACATCCTCTTTCATGAGGCCTTTTAAATGAGTCAAGTACTTGGCCTAACATTCCTCTCCTTCAGGGACTTCTTCCTAAGAAAACAGTTTTCTGTAGCAGAAAATCTTCCCTGATGTGCAGGAGAGGTAACTTACTGCTGCCATGGAGTTGATGCGGTCAATGTAGTAATCTGGCCAGCTGGTAGCAAGCTTGTTAGGATCCTCTTGTTCCTGAAACAAAAAGTTAAACAAGATTATACAAAAAGCCTTGCAGGATGAAGAGCCTCTGTGAAACCATCTGGGATTCTTCACTGCATTATTCCTTATTGAATTATCTTTTCCACTTTTTATTTATTTTTTTTTTTTAAATAATGCCGGTAGACTTGCGGCATCTATGAAAAACATCACCACAGTGCATTAGAGAGAAAAACCTCCCTTCAGTGGACGTTATCAAACCCAGAATTATAAAACTTGATGGTGGCAGAATTCTCTTTGGTGTTTGAGCGGCAAACCTCAGCCCCTTCAACACAATGAATACATTTCCAAGTAGCAGAACAGTTCATTTACAGATAACAAGCTTACATTTTATAGTTTTATCCTGAGAGAACTTAGAAATTATCTTGCCTCACCCTAGCGCGCAAGGGGTGGTAAGATTCACCAAAGGCTCAACATCTGCAAGGGAGAAAAAAGTGATTCAAGGAATCTGAAAAGAAGCCAAAAGATTGTTTCATCTGTGATGTGATAAACCACAAAACTTAAGCACAACTTAAGAACTGCTGAGAACATCCATAAGAATGGAACAGCATCCTCTCAATTATTGGAAAAGCTGCATTAATCCTTCCATCTCTACCTCCCACATTGTTTATCTGAAAGCTTCATCGAAAAGTCAAGCTCAACTTTCCTCAAAAGACCTACCTACACTCCGGAACCAACTCTTCCAGTTCCACTCTGTCTCTTTCCATCGCTATCCTTTCTCCAGTTCTCCTCTCTGGGCCACCTACTTCCAATTCCGTGTCTGGGGTGTTTATTTATAGATAGATACAGAAGTCGTCGATTAAATACAGATCAGTTTCTTAGGATCCTAATCTCCCATTATAAGATAGTAGTAATTCCTACCAAGGCTCAGTTGAAGATACTCTTAGCATTTGATAAGAGATTGAACCAACTGACATCCTAACATCCTGAACATCCTCTTCAAAGATGGACAAATACTGTACGGATCTAACTCTCTGTGTATGAATGTTTACTCACACTAGAAAAGTTATTCTGTAGAGGCTGCACGGAACAATATTGAATGTGTTATTCTGTAAGAGAACTTGAGCCATTCCAAAACTGCTAGTATATGAGAAATAGCTCTACATGCTCCTGCTGAACCATGGTCAGAAAACCTATTACTAGCTGTCAAGTTTCTTTGAGGATACATCCCGGCTCACATAGCAACAATTCTGTACAAAATGAAATCTTCATATTTAGAATTAAACACAAAAGCAAGATTAGGATTTAGATATTTCCTTTCCCTCTCCTCATTCAGTTAGACTTTTTAACATGTGAAATAAAGTAGCATCTCCATTCGTGACAACAACCAAAGAGCTCTGACCCCATCCAGCAAAGCCTGCAGTATGGGCATACGCTATCAAAGTGCCAAGAGATACCACTTTTATCCAGAACTGCTATGCACCCACCACCTTATGGCAAGAAATGGTACAATTAAGAACAAGGTGACCTTTCTTGAACAAAGTGAGAATTCTGCTGCTCTTCCTTTTTTAAAAAAAAATTTTTTCTCTCCCTTTTCCTGACAGCAATTGGCAGCAATTTGCTGAAGCCAAATCCATGCCAACCAGTACACACCAGCAGTACACAACTCTCTACCAAGAACCAAGCAGAATTTCCACGTTGCGTGCTATTGATGGGCTATCTTTCAATGTCTTCCCTGTTTAAAACATAGCAACAATGATGACGCTCACTATTGCATCGAGTGGACTTTAAACTGTTATGCCAAAGTCAAAATACGACCTTGCTGCGCGAAATATCAATCAAGAAATACAGCATTATATTTAAAAGATAATCTTATCAACCCCAAAGAGGACAATGGGGAAGGGGGGGGGGCAATCTAGACATAGTTTAAAAAAAAAAAAAATTCTGCAGGGTGATTTTAGAGGTGAAACAGCATAAGGCACCAATTTGAAGTTCAAGGTGTTCCGATATGCCCTTCGGGAAGCTTTCCCTTTATAAAATCATAAAAGGGCATGCGACGGGTATAATTATTTGCAAAGTACAAGGTACAAGAAGACTGTCAGACCATGGAATACGTATGTGCACTACACCTCCTTCGCATTCTGACCTCCAAATAAAGAAACAAATACAGACAAATTAAAGACTGCTCATATCCCTTCTTCATTTCTCCAAATAAACTACAGTATGCTTCTCTCTAAAATTCTTCAGGAAAAAAAAAGCATAAATACTAGAATACCATAATTAAATTCTCTAGATGTCTACTTTAGACATGCAAGCCAAGGAGTATCAGGACAGTTCTGTTAAGCATCAGGACTTCCACTCTACCCAAATGGTTAGAGATTTCACCTGGTTCAGTCAGAATCAAGACTGAAATGACTGACTCATGTATTGGGTTGGCTTGGCAAATGAGATACAGCCCACAGTATACCTTGCTTTTGACTATTCTCTGTCTACTATAAATTGGTTTGAACTCTGAGCTCACAGGGATTGTGTTTTGGTCATGTTGGAGGAAGCGTGTTTCACTGAAAGACAGCAAGTGTAAACTTACTTTCTGAATGAAAGCCAGACTAAATCTTGTTAAAAAGTTTTATCTTATGTTCCTCTACACAACCCTCCCTATTCGAAGCTCTTTTGGCCGAGATGCAAATGACCTAACATAAAGGCAAAAAGGTCCATCTAATTTCAATGGCTCTCCAAACCCCCTGTTCAGGGGAGATGAAAACATAGATTTTTATTGAAGTCCCTCTAAACATTAAGTGGCATAATGTTAAACATTATGTGTACACTAAACATTAAGTGGCATAATGTTATTTATAGCCAGTCACCTGGTCAACATTTTTTACAGAAGACACAAATTTGCACTAGAATTTCTTTCACTCTGTAGAGCAGTACCATCAGAGCCATCGAAGAAAACATTTTGTTGTCAAAATTATGTGATTTTTCCCCATGGTAAGAAATTGTTGTACTATATTCCCTCTCAGAGTAGGGAACACCACACAAAAATGAAATGTAATTCTCTTTTTGTGGGGTGGTGACAAGATACTTTTGTTTGTTTGTCTTTTTTTAAAAAAAGGGACCTTCAGGATTTGATTCTCAAAGATGACCCCCATAGAAAACTGCAGGAAAATCGATGATGGTGACGACGATGACAATGAAGACAAAATCCTTTCCTTGTCCCTGAAGACAAAAAAAAGAAGGAAAAAAAAATCCTAATATCCAAAACCACAAAGGCAGCCAGAGCTGGAAACAATTACCCATCTGTATGAAGCAAAACATCAGCTGAAGGAGTATATTAAAGCAAATCCTTCTTTTAGCTCCTTGAATAGTGTAAATATTACATTAAAAAACAGACGTCAGCTTGTGGATTTTATAAGGAGCCGTATCAATCTTCACTGTAGTAAGAACTATGTAACTGCTGTGAAAACAGGATTCTAATATCATACAAGTCTGCAATGTAGCCAAGGTATTATATAGGCTTTGACACTAATTTGGACATGCGCCATCCCTTGGTGGAAAGGGAGGCTTATGACTTTGCCTAAAATAGGACTTGATAGAGTACAACATATATTTGGACCATTTGAAACAATCAAAAAGAAATGAAATAAAACAATATATTGTGTGACTTCTCTGTTGATCCTGAAAATCTCTTATAGAACACTGGGAGACTTGACCCACTAGGCAAGCTGTTGCCTAAGGAATAGAGACCCTCAGTACCTGCCATTCTGGTGGGACAAACATTTGCAGTACAAAGACTGCTATCTTCACACACAGAATCAGAAGTTACATATCATTTTCTTTGTCAAGAAACTTTCTACAAAGAAGCACCAAGGCCTGAAGTTGAGGAAGCCATGAAAAAATATTTGTGGCCAAGCTGACTGTGAAAGTAAAAACCCTGAGCATCTGATCAGACACCAAATAGAACCCAAACAATGTCAAGCAGTCTTCTAAGAAGATGTCCTTAAAATCTGAGCATGATAAAACAGTAGCAAATGTACTCATGAAATTTATAACTTTACAAGGCTTTTTGCATATGGTAAAATGGAGAGACATGAAGATACGTCAATTAAAACTGATCTAGAAAGTCACTGGCAGAGTTAAGAAACAGGTTAGGAACACACATCTGATACTGAATCCAGACATCTTATATTTCCACCATGATTTCTTTTGGGCTCTTTTTATGTGGAGCTAACAAAACCCATCTCCTTGGAACCAACAGGAGCTTGGCCTTTCTGGGTGCTCAACCATTACACGTACTTTGCCACTACCAGCAACCACTGTGGCAATAAAGGAGCAGGGCTGATGACTTGTGAAGCCTTCTCCCATGCAAACTAAAATAACATTTCCTTCTTGAAAAGATGTATTAAAAATACAGCACATGTTATGGACAGTACATGACAAGGGTGAATACTATAGGGATGACATCTACTCACTGGAAACATGACTTCCTTTTTAAGGTTAAACTCTTCAGAACTGAAGACAGCTAACCTTCCTATTTTGCAGTGGTCAGAATGGAAGGCAGATGAGCCACATATTGGATGTCACAAAATTTGGGGTTAAAATCTGGGCAAGGAAAACCATTTTAATTCTTGTGTTGCTCTTTACCTTAGTTAAAAATTACATGCAAAGACAGCTGAAGAATATGAAATAAGGCTACTGAAATATAAATTCCTCATATAGCTTGTTTGATATATCCTGTGAGGAAACTGTGTTCAGATTTATACTTTGGTCAAAAAGAATTGAATTTGTCTGCAAAATCATCTTAAAGTTCACACAGTGCTTCTTCTATCAACCTGCATGTGTCATTCTAGTATCTCACAGACCTGAAGGTTAGGTTATTTTACATAGTGTGAAGTTTCAACATCATCATACAGAGTCTGGAAAATATAAACCTTGCAGCTCAAGTCATTGCAAGAAACACATTTTAAGAAAAAAAGGTGGAATGTATTATTTGGCATAGTGGGTAAGTTCCTGTTTCATGCCTTCTATTAAAATGCAATGGGAACTGGGATCCTTATTACAAATACGGAGTGAATTTCTCACGAAGCAATGATTTTTAGAAAATGACAGCTCACTGAGACTTCAACTTTTAGCATTACTTACATCAGCTGAGGCGAAACCTTTGCTGGAGAAAGAGTCTCTGTTTCTGGATGAAGACCTCCCACAGTCTTCAGAACAACAATTTAGTTGGTAATACTTCCATCTGAAGTGTGCTGGATTGACACTCAAGTCCACTCTCCATCTGGTTCAGAGCTAGAGACATGAACCTTGCTGTCCACGTGAGCGTTACAGCCACTAACAAGGTGGGCTTTTTGTTTGCTCTGCGGGCAGAAATAGCTAGGACTTACTTTGTTTTTTTATTTCCCACATCAACTCTCCTCACTTCAGATGCTTTCTGAGAGACTCATCTTACTGTAACATCTGTTACTAATGCTGACTATGCTACAATCCAGTAATACCTTGCACTATAAAGTGACAAATGTCCTTAAAGAAATTCATGAATTAGCTTTTTCATTCTCTCTTTTAGTGAGATTGGCAGAGATAGGGAAAACGGGACGCAGACAATTACTCAGCTCCTAGTCGCACAGGAAGTCCGTCACAAAGCCAAGAATCAATCCACACTGAATTTGCACAACCGTACTCTCATCCAAATCGCCATTCCCCCTTTCTTTCCATGACTGAATTCCCCTCAAGTTTACCTCAAGGAGAGATCCAGCTTTCAAAGAAACATTCACCTTTGTCATTAAAACACTCTTCGTCTTACTGGCTATATCTCAGTTCAGAGAGGATGAAGTTGCATATATAAAAAGCAGTTTCATTAAAGCCCCCAAACTTGTTTGATCTGCTGTGGGATGAAATACTAATTCAGAAGTGGAGCTGTAATACATTCAAGCTTTTCAGACAGCTTACAACTCCAAAAAGTCAACCCATTCCCAAGAGATGCTAATTTTGAAACAGGACAGACCACAGGACTGAGCCATTCATTAGAGAGATGCAGTCACGGCTCTGTTTTTTTCGGACTGTGTGACTAGGATTTACACAAATACTCCCAGGGTTTTGGGAAGGGAGTTACATCCAAGCCTTTTAAGCACAATTTATCCGGAGTGAGAAAAACAAACATTACTTTCCTCCCTGGAACTAAACTACTGATGTGCAGATAATAATCCTTTTGCCACAAAAGCAGTCTACTGTATAACTTTCTAAAAGGGAATATTAATTTATTACCAGATGGAGAATGCAACTGAGTAGGCCAAATTCCCCCTCAAAAAGGTCAGTTACAACCATCCATGTTTCCAGTTCACTGGATTACAACACAGGCATATTTTACCTAGTAGAACATGGGGGTGGAGGGGTTTAGTTGTTTTTTTTTTGTTGTTGTTGTTTTTTTTCATTCAGCCTTATCTGTTCTCTGTTGCCAGTAACACAGCTGGACTAGCAATGAGCTCGGATACTGGTTACTAACAAGTCTTTCTATAGAAGAATCACAGGTCTCAAAATATTATTCATACTACAAAGCGTCAAATCGAGCTCGCTGCCACAAGATGTGATAGATTCTAAAAGACATAGAAATGAAAAGGAATTCATTAATGAAGGATAACGATTCCTCTTAGGGATCTTTTTGTAATTCTGAAAGAACCTTCAATGCTGCTAAATTCACTGGCCTTCGGAAATTGAAATGGATTACCAGCTGTTTTTGAAAAATAGTTTACCCTACCATACGGTGGAAATTTTCCAATAAAGTTAAAACTATGCTTTATTTTGAACAGCTTATTATACTCCTCACATTTTCCCCTTCACAAGTACCCAGAGATGAAGCCACTCTATAGATTTTAAAATTTAAATACACGACGTCCCAATTTCCAACCTCATCTAGCACTGATATAACGCTCTAAATAACATGATATTGACTAGCTCTAATGGGAATCAGCCTAACAGAGAGGAGGATCATGCTGCTTCTGTTCTTCCAGAAGATGCCAGCTCCTGTGCACAGGCATGCACACACACAAGGACACAGTACAAGAGCTCTACAATGAAAACATATCTGGCAGGTAAAAAGGTGGTTGGTACATTCCTATGAGCCAAAGACAAGGCTTAATTATTTTTTCCTGAAACACAGCAAGCTCAGAAATCTTAAACATTGATTTAAATAAACTGTATAATTGCAGTATTTAAAACAAGATTAAGTTTTACAATAACTGTGTCTGGCACAAGGCTTTCTATAGATTACTGAAGAGAATCCTATTCTAAGGAGCTTTAAATTAGAGCAAGGCTGCACAGTACATTTTTAAAGAATTCCCTTATGTTCCATTCTTTTTCCTCTTCTGTTGGCTCTTTATCATCCTCATCAACACAGACAGCTGTAAACTTGCTGGCAGGACTGACTGCATCAGCCTCCTCTCATTATTTATAGAGTGTGCAAGTGTGTTTGTCCCTCTGCAAACATATTTAGTTGTGCTATAGGATGGGGATCCCGCCATCACAAGGCATCTATTTATGGAAACAGTGTAGTGAACAAGAGGATATCTCTGTGTTTACTAGTCAAGAATTAACCAACTCCTCCTGTTTTCAGGACAAAGCTTGCCTGCCAAGTTGAAGTCTACCAGTATTTCATGTTGTTTCCCTACTGAAAGTTTCATCTTTCTCATGGAACTTGGCCTCTTGTTGGATACAGTCTCTGGATTGTATTGCCGCCTAAAGATCTTTCTTTTCTATTAGCTGAACTTTGTATTAATGTTTAAAACCTCTCATATGCTCGACTTTTAACAAGTCTCAAATAAATCTACTAATATCATGCAGTCAAATATATAATTTAAGCAATTGCCAAATAAAGTAATTCACATGTTCCCTACAAATTCAATGGAGAAATTCTTAGGAGCTACTTTCCCTCACCCCATTCCATTCACTTATTTGGAGGTGAAGGAGTCCACTGTGGAGAGCCCTAATAGGAAGGCAACTTACGTTCACTCTTCTCACAGGGTCCTCAGGAAAGAGTATGAAATATTTTATGTATATACTGGGACAGGGAGAGCTAGGCTAGGGACTGACATCGTCCTCCTGGAGCACATCCCAGTCTACCCAAACTTACAGCAAGTTGAGGTCAGGTGTCAGTATTATGCAGCAGATGAAGACAACCTGCCACCATTTCGACATACCCTAAGAAATGGTAACAGTGAGAAATATTTTATTGTTTCATTAACATCCCCATTTTGTTTTGCCCTACCGCTTTGACTCTGTGCTATGTCAAACTATCACGTGTTTGAATTCAAGCCGTGTCCCTGTTTAGATTACCGCCCTGTCGTACAGCCAACACGCTGTGGATAGAGATCTGGATTTTTTCCTCTCCCCTCCAGCTTGCTGCTTTCAGCTTACCTTGTTCCCATTCCAACAGCCCTGTTTTCAACTACACACCTACCCTGCTGGTATTTATGTCATTTGGACTGTGAGAAAGAATTCTCCTTCAGTTCCCTTTCTCATTCTCTTGGCATTCTTTTGGCAGCTTAGTGAAAAGCCACAGGAGGCGGCCAGCCACCCTGCATAAGCAGACCTCCCATCTGCCTGCGCTGGAAGCTCATCGTTCTGTCCTAGAGCTAGCACAGCTACCTAGGACATAGTTTCTGGAAGTACACACAGTTTGTTAATGCCAAAGTCTAAGAGGTTTCTCTGCACTGTCCACGCACTGTCTCTTTCCATTGCTATCCTTTCTCCAGTTCTCCTTCTCTCTGGGCCACCTACTAAGAAGTGAACAGAACGGTGAGAGTTACTATGTATTTTCTATTTGTCTCCCTCCTGTAAAGCTCAGCCAAACTATCTGATGCTCTAGGCAAATTGAGAGATGTTGGATAGGGCAACGCTTGCTAACTTGAGTACTCAGTGAAAGTCAAAATGCAGAAGAGAGTTTAAGACCCCTCATCTGTATCAAATCTGCTTCTCACTTACCAGAGAAACATGCTAGTTACTTGCATATTCTTTATTCTTGCTTGTCCACCTGAGACTAATCTGAATGGTGAGACCTGCACTGAGCAAAGTCTGCAGTACATTATTACTGCACACCATCAAGAGCACTGACTCATACTTGGATTGCAGAGACCCAGAACTTTTACAAGAGGACAGACAAGGACAGAACATAATCCAGTGGCAGCAATTAAATTGCAAAATCAGCATTTACATGTACTTCCCACACAAGGGAATCAGATTGCTCATCCTCATTTTTAAGTATAGTAAAATATATCATCAGCATCATCATAGGTTAACAACTGGATAATTTTGTTTGCTTGTTTTGTCTTTTAATGGTGGTGGGTTTATTTTCTCCCACGGAGGGTCAAGTCTGCTCCCACTGAACTCTTTTGAACTCCCATATAAGGCAAGCCAAATGAGAAACACTGTATTAAGCGTTATAATGAAAATTTTCCAACTATCACTGTATAAACCCAAGAGCATTCTCTGCCTGATTGTTGAGAGCTGTTAACCATGAACTTCAACCGGCGAAGTAGTAGCACACCTGAAAACAGCAGAAAGTTCTAGCTGGACATCCCAAACCTACATACTCAGAATCTCTATAACAAATATCATGGCAAGTTTATGGAATTTATACCTTCAGCAGTTGGAACAAAAGAGTTGGGGAGGCATTTTCTAGGCAACAGATAACCTTTCTTTCTGACAATTCAAAGAGAAACAAGGAAAGAATAAGAAACTAAAAATGTTTCATGCTGTTCCCATGGTGGGGGGAGGGGGGAAGAGCACTTTCCCTGATTATAAATAAATAAATATATAACTTCAAGGCCCTGACCCAAAACAACCTCCTTTCCCACAATAAATAACCCACTCTATAATTGTTAGCATGGCAGCACAGGAGAGAGAGAACAAAAAAAAAATTTTTTTTGGAAAAACTCTTTATCTCCTTCAAAACCTGCTAGAATATGGTCTTTCCCATTATTCCATGATAGAATAATGGTATATCAGCTGAATTCTGTTTGTAGTTTTAATTTGTTCTTCCTTTTATCCTTGAAGCCAAGTTCATCCTTTAAACTACTACAAGAGTAATTCTGGGGAAAAAAAATAGATTTTTAAGAAAAGTTTCTTACATCATCAAGCCTTTTATGTTATATCTTTAAGCAACCACTTTGGAATACTTGCTATAGAAGGAAAAATACCAAGGGAAAAAAAAAAAATCAAGATGCAATTGCAAGAACTTAATGGTAAGTCATACAAAATGGCCAAATTTTCTTCTCATGTGTGCTGATATATGTGCAGAACTACAGGTCAACTTCAAAAAAATTATACTCATGTGAGATGAGAAAGAAAGCACAAGTTCATACAAGGCAATATGATGCTTTCTTATGTGAATCTCGAAGCCAGAACACCTTCTCTGCATTAAAAGATACAGATGGAAACAGATACTGTTTTATGCTTCATTTTACGCCATGCTAACCATGTTGCCCAAATATGGGGCTATTCTTTGAGACTTCAGCACACATTAACAGGTGCCACTATTCAAACAGCTCTTTCAGACTGAAAAGACCCAAATATATGACTCATCAGGAAGCATGTGCATTTGCTGCATTAGTGACACTCCCACTGCATTTTGCTGGTTCCCATTATATCTTGTGTTTGTTATAGGCCAGAGTCTCTAAATTTACTGGTCTAAAAGGTACTTCTATTAATAACAGAGTAACATCTGAAGCCATGTGCCTGTCTTCAGTACCTAGACTAGAGATACTGGAATGACCCGATGTCAGCATTAAGCTAACAAATCATCCCAAACATCTGAGTATGAAGTCATTCTGGTAACAAAAAAAGAACAGACACTGGTGGGAAAAAAGCAAGTTAACTCCACAGTTGCTGGCAGTTTCCAAACATCCAGCTGAAAGAATGCAGCGGTTTGCAAAGGGCAACATCCTCCCACTGTGAGTTACCAGTATCTTGAGATTTCCACTGCTAACTGAAAGCAAGTCTATTTTCAGAGAATTCATCTGAGAAATGCCACATTTCAGACTGTCTCACCAGCCAGTCTCCTGAGCTAAGGAAGTGATGCAGTCACTCAGACCACGAGTGAACATGAATCCCAGGCACTGGGAGAAGACCAAATAACAGCTTCTGCTAAGGCTTATTTCAAGGAGCTGGTCTCAAAGAAACAACACAAGAGACAGTGGGTGGCACAGCCTTCCTGTTACCCCTCTTCTTTATAGGACCATATAGCTGCTCTCCTTGGTGGTTTACTGTCATTCGCAGAATCACAGTTCAGAGTGGAAGGGACCTGCAGGGCTAATTTGAAAGCCAAGAGAGATTGTTGAGCGCCTTGTCCAGGCAAATTTTAAATAGTGAATTAAAATAAAACGTTGACTGAGTCTGTTGACCACAACAAACTTCTAAAGCATTAGCAGTGCTTCAGACGACTGTTTCTGCTCCTAAAAACTTCAGAGAAAGTCTCTTGCTGAAGCTTAGATGTACTGGGCACGCTTTGCCCTACGCACATCAGGTATCACCTCACCACCAAAACACTTGCTCCAACCTCTCCCATCCCCACACAGCTTCTCTCGTCTCCTATTGCCTACCAACTCCTCCCGCTTTTAGGCTACCCTGTGTGCTATGAGGGCTCCTTTGTGTTCTTTCAGTCTTCTCAGAGGAAGAAACAGTAGAAGTGCTCCCCCAAAGCTGGGGGAAAATCCCTTGTGAAGTTACATCCAAGCTCCATGAAACTGGGATTCCTTAAAAGAAGGCTTCTGAAATACTGCAGCAAATTAACTTGTGTGTTCATGTCTGCTGCTACCAGATACAGTGTGTGGAATAATTATTCTAAAGAAGGGAACTTGTAAGGGACAGATTAAATGCTCCTTACAATTATAAATCCATAATCAGAACAGCTTAAGTTTCCATATCAATAACAGATTCTACAAATATTTCAAAGGGAAAAAACATCTTGCAAGAAGATAGAATTGAAAACAATAAAACTTCAAACCACCCACTTCATTTATTCTGAGCCAACCACTGCTTGGCACCCTTCATACAGAAAGGATGAACCCCTAAGGGCTTTCACAGCTCGGATCAGACAATACAAAACCGAAAACCCACAGTCAGACAGCACAATGGTGTGATCTTCATCTGGTATATTCTATCCTTAAACAAGACCAGATGAAGATCCGGTTTCTCTCTTCTTTAGGGAATATCTATCTTCTGCTGAATATCTCCATGTCAGAGACATAATTTAAAGTAGGAACCTGAGGAAATGAACACTTTCTCCTACAATGAGAATGGCAAAGCTCATACCTAAACACAACAGATGCAATGCATCCTCCTGCTCTGACTTACAGCCTCCCTATGGAGTCTTAAATACCAAGTGATCTCAGGTTTGGAAAAAGAGCCCTGCCCATTCACAGTTAGCTGAGAAATAAATGCCTCTCTGTCATACCCAAGCTGAAACTATACTTTACAGGGCAAACACTGCACATAGCAGCAGGAAAACAAACACCATAGGCAGGAATTTTCACCAGGTTTCATATTCTTCTTCTTACTTTCCCAGCAGGCAAAAGTAATTATATTAAAGCTGCAAAAACAGCTCAGATTCCTTCAGGAACTAGATACAGGTATTAAGATATAGCATAGATGTAGATATGTGGGAGGTATAGACAAGTACATATATATATATGAATTAATTTTTGTATTTATAAACATTTACAGTTTTAATGGGTAGATTCATCTGCAGTCCAGGGTGGAATGCTCTCTCTGGAAGTTGGAGCTATGGGCTGGGTTTCAAATAGGGTTTATAGCAGCAGTATAGTCTGGGCTGGTGTTAGATTGGAGATTTTTTGCTTGCAGCTCTACAGGAACATGAAGGCAGGTCTGGGTATGGGGGCGGAACAGAATTATCTCGCTCTGTATACAGCTGCACAATATCAGGCTATACTTTTTTATGGTGACATTTTGCTGACAATGCAAACCAGAAGGGCAAAGAAAGGAGAAAAAAAAAAAAAAAGAAAGAAAAAAAAAGCCTTGACATGTAGACATTATCTTCATTAAGGTTAGCCAGCCAGCATGGAACCGAAGTGGGAGTTTGTGGAATTGAGCTGCAAATGTTATAAAAGTCTGCAGTAAAACTGCTAAAAGTTAAAGCTTAAGTAAGGCCAGAATTTCTAATGGCACCTGGAAGCCTAACACAGAGCTAGACACAGCCCTTACAGGAGAAAACGGGAACTGTGCATCAGAGGATGCAGCCGCTGGTGGGCAGAACTTCTCCAGGACTGCACTCAGGACACCCGGCACGCAGAGTGCTGCAGTGAGTCCCTACGCGCTCAGTCCTACAGGACTTGGACTCCTCAGTGTTTGCAAGGGCCTGGAAGTGCCTCCTGCTCCCTTCCTCCTGCTCCCTGCAGTGAGCATCCCGCAGGCACAGACACCTCACTGCAAATCCACTCCAAAAGAAAAAAAAAAAAAAAAAGGCTTAGCAGAGAGATAGATCAGGTCTTAAACTGAAAATATCAGACATTTGATGCGGAACATGCAGAAGACGAGTGCGAGGATGGCATGCCCAGCACCTTGCCATGAAATTTCCTAACTTTCCTACTACTTACAAAGGTTTTTAAGATACAAATGTGTTTATATATAAATATAATAATCAGAAAGTCTTTTGAAATTATACAGCAATTTGGATGAAAGAATTAGAACGAGCAAGTTTCCCAACTTTCATTCCCAAATTACATTTACTAGATTTTTATCCATTAGGTAGATGAAAAAAATAATGATTAGAAATCAAAAAAAACTGCAAGTGATGGAATCATACAAAAATTCCTTTTTCTATATATGCGCTCATGAAGAATATGCTTCAGAGAAATTCTCAGATTTAAGTCAGCTTTGCTACTGGAGAGTATTCTCCATTAAAAAAAAAAAAAAAAAAAAAAAAAAAAAAAGCACACTGCCAGTTTGAGAGTTAGAAGCACAGCTTCTTCTTTCACATAACATGAATGCCCTTTTCTGTAAAAGCTGCAAGATGCTGATTATTACTTCAGTACTTGATTTTGTATCATTCCACTTGAGTATGTAAGGCACAATTGACTCCAAACAGCTATTCCAGAGTAGAGCTAAAATCAGAAGACTTTTAGTCCCCAAACATTTAGCCCAAAACATTTAAGCCCAAAACATTTAGAAGATTTCAATATATTTAGTTATTAGGACTGAACTTTACACTGTTTGTTCTGCAGGAGCTGCATGATGCAGCTAGTCCAGTCTGATTACGCTTTGAAAAGAGATTTTCTACCAATTGCTTCTCAAAGAAGCACATAAGTCCAAGAAACCTAACTTGTCTAACTTTGCAAAATATACTTGCTTCCTAATGAAATCTGTTCAACTGAAGGCTTACAAATTAGTCTCAGGAGGCAAGCAAGGGCCATAAAAAGAAAGCAACTAGACTTGCTTTCCAATAGTAATAAGTCTAAGTGCTAGTCAGATTGTACAGAAGGTAATAAGCTATTGCCTGCACTATGAGGCCTCATTATTTGAAATACAGACTGCATCCAAAGCAATGTGTGTTGAAACTGTGTAATAATTGCATTTTCTACCCATTTTGGAATCCCAATATGAGTTCATTTAGAACGCAAAATAATTGAGCTGACTAAGTTTGCGAACCTTAGAACTGACTCCTGTTAAAGTAGCACTCAGTAACAGCGTATTTCTAAACCTTGAAATCAGAAAGTTTTTATTAAAAATAAGTTTTTATTTGAAAATAAATATATCTGAATGCACAGTTTACTGTCTGATTAAATGCCTGCAAAACATGTTACTCTGGAAATTCAGGGCGAATTATAAAGGAATTAAAAAAGCCGTAAAGTACGTTTTATATACATTTAGATTTCAACTGAAGGTGAAACATGAAGATTGTCTTGAACAAAACCAAAGCCTGAGCTGGATGAGGATGTCATCACTTGCATTCTGTATAAGGCTTTACATCCAACCTCGATGTTCCAGTATGGTATCAAAGGGAGTTCATAGTATAGAGAAAGAGGCAATCTAAAACATGTAGGACTAATGTTTTAGATAGAAGGTAAGACTGCCAGCATTAATCATCCTGCTAATGCAAATGAAGACAAGGGCATGTCTTATAATAAACTCTGCAGAGGTTTTTAATGGCAAGGGTCAGCTGAGACAGAGAGAGCACACGTTAACATTTTCCAGTAGAGCAACCTTTACTCCTTGCACGTAGCTTCTCTACAAATGCGAGTGGAGAAGCTGATGCAGCTGCACTTTTAGATCAGATTGTGAAGAATTTTAGTACTACTGGTTTCAAAACTAGAATGGCCAAATGTTACCAAAGCAAGCTTGGCTGTACAATAGCAAAACAGCAAAATGCCTCCATAGATATCACGCACAATCAGCGGTATCAATCCATACCTGAATTTCTTTGAGTCCTACGGACCTTTGACTTGGTGAGCTATGCTCCTGGCATAAAGCTTCAAATGCACACACTTTACCCATTTCTTTAGAATGGTTTGATATCAGAAACAGGTACTACGGCAACTTTCTTCCAGGATGTTAGGAACAAGTGTCATAAAAGATTATATCTGAAGCCTAACTGTCAAAATAATAAATGAACAGTCTGCCAACAGCAACATATGATCTTCATTCTTGCAAGTGACATTTGTTTAGTTAAATAGGCTTGCCACTTTTAGAGCAAGTCTGGGTGCTCTGACTTTCCACTAGTTTTAGACCAGAAAAGGCACCTTAGATTAATGGTTGTAAACAGTTCCCTCAACTTTTACTTCTTGACCTGCCAGCTGATAGTATTTTTACCTAGAGCATAATGAGGTAAAGCATCAAAGCTTTTCCTCAGGGGGGACGTAGAGCCCTCACATTCCAGAAAATGTGGCAAACTTAGCACCTAGCAATCCAGAGCCCTTCAGGCGCTTATCCCGGAGAGCTGACAGAGTTCTTCTAAGCGAAGAAGCGGGTCCTCAGTGACTAAAATTAGGATACAAACTCTTCAGTGACAGCCTACAACACACCTTTCTCTCACTGTAAAACGACCATAGGTGGATTAGGCAGTCAGCTAGAGAGAGAGAGAGATGTGTCAGCACCAATCATCTGACTGCCTGTGAAGGGAAACAATGAACAATATCAGACAGTTAAGGTTTCAAGTAATTGAAACTATCTGCAATGTAATGAATAGACATCTGGCAACAGTATCCTGTTCCAGTTAGCACATCATTTTGGATAGCTATAGTTCAGCTAACTGAGGTTGCACTATACATGCATTATAAAGATTTTCCAGTGTGGAGCTCCTTTAACTCTGGAGGTCTTCAGGATTCCTATATCAAACCCACTGCTTTTAAAAAATAATATATAAAAAAAGTGTTATGTAGTGAATCCAACCAACATATTAAATACATTAAAGTCTGAAGGTCCTTGCCAAAGCTGACTGGTCCAGGAGATGGAATGTGTGGTTCTCTAAGACGGCTACAAATAGATCCTCTCCCACTAGAGCTGAAAAAGCCAGCTGGGCCTGCCAGCAAAAAATGTAAAGAAGACATTAATCACAGCAGCCTGCACCTTCCCTTCATGTGCAAGCTCTGTGTATCAGCAGGAAGAATGGAAAGCAACGAACAAAACTGAGCCGAGAATATTCTTACACACTTCCTGGATTACTGCTAGCTCTAACATACTGTAACATCTTTGTTGCTATTAACTTCTCTGGGTGATGCATATCAACCAAAAGCAATCTATCCACAAAACACAAGCCTGATGGGTTTGTCTGAGGTTTGCTTTCAATTGCACTGCACAAAAGTTAAGTCAGGTCGGCAGTCTCAGATACCAAAGACCTTCAGCTACTCACAGAACAAGCAGGTGAACAGCAGCAAATACGATGACCTCAAGGATCAACATCTGTGTTTCAATCTGCCATCTGTCATACGGAAATCTAACCCTTCTCTTTCAGCTTCTGTTATGACATTGTCATAGCATGAGTTAGACCTGCTTGAGAAATAAAACTAACAAACTTGCCACATTTTTCCCTCTAATATTTATTGTTAATGAATAACACACTCCCAAGGCTAGCTTTACTTCCTCCTATCTGTTTCCTTCCTACAGCAGCAAAAAATTTCTGCCACACCACTGCAGCAGGAATACCTCTTTGTCATGTTTCACAACAGCCAAACAGATTGTCAGTTCTCTTGACCATCTTTATTCTAGGGACAAGGTACCCAGAATTAAATACTAGCCTCTAATGTACCGGCTTCCTCACTGGTTTGTCAGGAATTTGAAGACTTGGAATGAAGTAGTATCACTTAGAAATTGATGTGAACAGGTATTCCTCAGTTTCCAGTGCAATTAGCTCTGCAAAGTCTTGAGCAACACAGTTTCAAAATATCACTACAGATATTTGAAGACATCCTGAAAGACTTCACCAACAGATTTTCTAAGTGATCTACACATAGCTTTGTGTGAGAGAGGCAATAATAAATTTAAAATATCCTTTGAAATATTTCAATGATGGCTTTTCTTCTAGCTTAAAGAGAAACAAGAGGAATATTCAAAATGAGACAACATGTGATTTGAAACTGTTAATGTGCTCTTCACAAATCATTCATGGATACACTACTTGGTATGCATATCGCACAAATTTCTCACAACATAAGTCCTCACATCGCTCCATTTTCTTGAAAAACAGTGGATAAACATATCATTCAAACCTAGATGTCTGCAATTATTTACATGCATACAGAATTTATTGATTAGCTACTTTAATTAGAAAAGTGCTAATACCTTCTTTTTGCTGCAGTAAATCTGCCATTTCTTCTCTGGAGGGAGTGCAAACATGGCCTCTCTGTTCTTGTCTGTGAGATCCAATTCATCCTGGAGATCGTGAGAAAGAAGAAAAAAAGTCAGCAACTGCACTGATAAGTCTCATATATTGGGAGAAATCTGGATTAGACATGTTGACTAGCTTTCACTAGCACCAAAAGACTTGGTGCCTCCCAAAGACTGTCCCGTGCAAAGTTCCACATTTTCCCCCACCTCTTCAACCATGAATCTGGTTTTATAACCTGGTCTTGTTGCTGCAAATACTCCCTATCAGAGCAGAATCCATAAAAAGGAAAAGCAGTGTCAAACTTCCCTAACTAAGCATTAGTATCCCCGTAGGGATAGGAAGGATCACACTTTGGGCAACAAACTGCATGTCATGAAAGGAGGGAAATTAAAAGACTCAGAGTACTAGCTTACATAACACAGCTCCCAACTCTGTTTCAAGTTCCCTCCGCGTACACTGCTGACCTCCCCTAGCCTTAGTTTCTCTTCTGTAAAAGGCTGGTAATGATACGTCTGCTCCTATACAGTGTGTCTATAAAATCCTCAAGGCAGGCACAGCTACTTGCTGTGTGTTTACTCAACGCTGACCACAATGGGGCTCCAATCACAGCGAGCAATTTCAGGTGAAGCAGGATTTAAACAAATAAGTATGATCTTCAAGTATCTAAATGAAAG
The DNA here is from genome assembly GCA_013398735.1 of Nothocercus julius. Lineage (NCBI taxonomy): Eukaryota > Metazoa > Chordata > Aves > Tinamiformes > Tinamidae > Nothocercus > Nothocercus julius. The sequence goes on from VZSV01000012.1 coordinate 10,676,673, forward strand.
TCTGTGCAATATAAAAACAAGCTTCAAATAATGTTGCCATGAATTGGTTTTGGCCCCCACATCTTTAAAAGCTTTTGCAGAGGGAAGCGTCCAGGAGTCCAGTATCAGGATGACACTGTAGCACTGAGAAAGCTGCACGGGTAGATCCTGGCGCCCGCACTAACCTAAGCCAAGCCAGACAATACCTCTTTAACTCAGCCCAACAATGCCTCGTTTGGAAAGCTTTCAGGGCTGGGAAACTTGTGAAAACAGTGAGCTAAATTGCACACTGAGCCTGGTAGCGGCTGCTGACAGATTTAAAAGCCCACAGAGATTTCAGCTGCAGAAAGGTACAAAAGAAATGCAAACAGTAACAAGGCAAGGTCAGTGCCAGCAGCACAAGGTAGAAAAAGCTGGAGGATTATTTTTTTTTTTTTTTAAGAAAGAAAGAAAAAGTTTAAAGGGAGAGAGAGAGAGAGAGAGAGAGAGAGAGAGAGAGAAACACCTTTAGCTTTGCAAAAAGAGTTCAAACCATGTGGAAATGTTTAGGGTGAGTTTCCAAACAAGGGGGTAGCCAAGCGAGGCAAGGAGTTTTATCCTTGCTACACACAATTAGAAAGCTCAGGCCAGGATCGCATTCTTGGGGGGTGAGGGAGAGAGAAACGACATGTATGGTCTTCAGACAAGCGAAGGAATGCTGGTGTAGGTCAGGCGTGTGGGAGGGAAAGAAGGGGCGGACAGGGAATCAGAAACGCCAGGTTTGGAAGAGGCG
>VZSV01000012.1:10677543-10695832 GCA_013398735.1 Nothocercus julius
GCTTTACTGAATTGCAAAATGATTGTTCTTTCATTTTATATAGAGCAAATAACTTGCTCTTCAAATACATGCCACTCTTTCAGAAGCCTGGTGAATAAGCAGCAAGAGTTCTTCTCAGTAGCTGAATTTAACTACAGCAGCAAGCTGAAATGTAGCTAACTCTGCTTGGTTTTCACAACTTTTTTTTTTTGCCTGCCAGACAAGCTCTCCAGCTTTCTGTGCACACCCTGAATGATGAAGACCTCAACCAATACAGCAACAGAGAATCATTTTATCAGGACACCACTCCCATTGCCTAAACGCACCTGGAGGGCAGGCTGCTTCCACTCAGCAACTTCTAGACTGAATCCTTCTGTGGACACTGTCCATACGAGGGACAATAAGAACATGCAGCTCCCAGGCAAGTAATTTTGCATGCTGATAGCATGACTTTTTTCAGGAGAGATGCCTGGAAAGGTGGGTTGAAGGGATGAAAGACCTGGTAGGAACAAACCCAGCCAAAAAACAGCAGATAAGGACTGGGAGGATTAACTACCGTTCCTTTTGAAGCAGCTAGTGTTTATTAGGGGGCAAAATGCTGGGCTACAGCCCACGGGTCAGATAGTGAGATTGTGAGCAGGAATATTGCACAGGAAAAGAGCCGCCTCTTCCAGAATGCAAGTCAAGCTCTTTGACAGCCTTCCCCAAAATATGTAGGTACTCTTTGGCAGGTGTGCTCCTTTGCTGAGAGGAAGGAAGGAGCGAGAGGAACTGAAGTGACCTGCCTGCCTCTGTTTACACTGTTTACACATATTCTGCTCTATAAAGAATCAGAAGTTGCTATAAAACACAGAAGGCATGAATCCTTCTTCTAGGAGTTCTCCAAATTCTCTTTTCTTTCCAAACCCCAATCCCCTTCCAAACTGGAAAAACAAAGTAGCTCCGTGACTGCAGAGGAAATGCCTGGATCTAGCTCAAAAATAAGATCCTGGATCAGATGGACAATTTCCCTATTCTGACTTGGAATCCAAGCAGAAAACACAAAAGAAAGCTTGATGTTTCAGAAAGAAGCAGGAACAACCACAGTAAGTACTGGAAGAAAAAAAAAGAAAAAAGAAAAAAAATCAGAAGGGCGATTTGCTCCATGAATAGGTCATTCTGACCTGACAACAGAGACAGATCTGTCCAAATGTAGAATTTCAGGCCTCAGAGTCAGTTCAAGGGCAGCCAGCACCTATTGGGGGAAGGAACTGCAAAGGTTGGCAGCAAAGGGGAAGAACTACAACCTCTCAATGGAATCATCAAGCCTAGGGTTGGAGACAGGCTAAGGAAGCCCATGCAATTGAAATCCCAGGGAGTAAGCAGAAAGAGCAAGAGAGGTTTTGTCAAAACCAAGGGGCAGGGGGAAGCCTTTCTTCATCACCTGAATCAATTTCCCCACAGAAATGTAGCAATTCCTCTTCTCTGACCTGGGTGGGCGACTTGGTTCCAGCAAATCAAGCCAGAATGATCCTGCACAATGAAGCTCAGGTTCCTGGCTCGTGAAAGTACTTCAAGTTGCAAGTGCTCTAATGAAACATAGATTGAAAAGACATCTGCCAGGCTGCCTTCAGGGAGATGTAAAGTACATCAAAGTACATCCGGGTAATACTCCTTACATTTCTCCCAATTATCTATTTCTTTTTTAGTTTTATTTACAGAGGATTTACAGAGGATGTATTCAGTTATTTTCACTTTCATGTGGACATATTCTTTTTACTGACACAAGCTGCATTTCAGTGAAAAAACATTTAACATGTGCTGGAACTGGATTTGAGGCTCAAATATTTCCAGACTACTTCTAAGGTCAAAAGGAAAGATGGTCTCCGTTCAAAATGGCTACAACTCAATGAAAGGAGAGAGAGAAAAAAAAGAAAAAAGAAAAAGAAATGGAATGAGAATGAGGAGAACTGAATAAGAAGGAAAATTAAACCACCTTACATCCCTTGTTTCAGGGAACACTCAAAGCGTGAAGGATGGATTTGATGGGCAGTAGTCATTGGTTTGATGATGGTATCACTCGAAGACCAAAACAAGCTCAACAGAATGACATTTCTTACTCAGACTGGGCAGCACTTTTCGTAATAACATAAAATGAAATTCATGTGGACAATAAACAATATTTGGGAATGCAGAGGAGACTGACTGGTTCTACTGAAGAATCTTTAATGTCTTGACAACTGTGCTGAGACTTGCATTGCATCTCTACCATTAAGACATATATAGAAAAGCAGCACAGAGTCACCAGATAACTTGCTCTTCCACCCGAAGACGAGGACACTTGAGATCCACAGCTCCATTTAGAAATTCTGCCTTCCTAAGAAGCTGCCTCAGTTTCAGGGTTTTCTCATTCTACTTGCCCCAGACATTCCCTGATCAGCCCAGGGAGTCTTCCTTGTCTTTACTTTCTAAGGAACATAAGAGATCCTTCTACTGTCCCCAAGGAAATAGCTATGGTGGGAAATCAGTATTACATTAGAAAATCCAACTATGAGACATAAGTAACAGGAAAATAGGCTTCATTAGTTCTGCTCACAAAGCTGTCTATTTTGCCTGTCTGCTGCTCTACAGTCCTGCAGCACTTCTTAGTTCTTTAGAAGCAGATTGGTACTTCAGCAAAGGGACAGCCAGCCCTCAACATCAACAAGCAGCATGAAAACTAAATCTTCAGATGGCATAAACTGGCAAAGGTCCATGGAGAAGTTAAACTTTATCCTATATTGTTAAAGTCAAAATAGAAACTTAAGCAGCTCCCAAAAGGTTCAGAGGGCAGTATAAAAACCCTGCCAGTACAAACCTACAAAACAAACTAAATGGACCATCAACTCCCAGCTTTCTGTGTCAAAAGACTGGCTGATTCTGTGAGGTAGGTGAGTTCACGTCCCTTTCAAGATGCAGACAGCAGTATTTTCAATATTTTTTGCTCAGCTTCAAAAAATTTTACTTTGCTCATTCAGACCAACATTATCCTTCATGGTTCTTCAGCACTCATCAGATAAGGAATACAGCTTAGAAAGCAGAAATAATATCAAGATTCCTTTAGAGACTCTAGAACCTCCATGACTGGGAGGTTTCCTCTCTGAATAACGTGCTTTCGCGCCCACCACAAGAATTCAGGTTTCAGGAGATGGTTTGTTTCTGTGTTATGACCTTGCACAATATGAATTTCAGTTAAATGTACCACTCATACCCTGCTTCCTGTTCACATTCCCAGTCCTTCTTCCCTTCCTGCATGCGCACCCCCCCCCTTTTCTTCCCCCACCATCTTTTTCCTCACTCCCCTGTACCTTCTCCTCATTTCATGCACAAATATACTCTCCTTTACCCGTCTCAGTCATCCTCTCTCAAGTCTGTTAAACAGCACCCAATTGACCCAGGCTCAAAAACAAAGTATAATACATGCCCTGTTACCCCCAATTCCACCTTTATATAGATGCATGTTAGTATTTCTAAAAGAGGGGCCCATAAAATATTCCAGTTCCACTAATGCTCCAGAATGGCACAGTAGTGCTATGATCCCATAAAGTAGCCTTGTGTGCTGGATGAGTTTATTTGATTTTATATGAAGTAAACAGCAATGGTGACACATAACTGGAACCCATGCAGCACCCTCTGGCAGGCTCCTGTTAGTGTTCGCTGCGCAGTCACTTTGAGGGAGTAGTTGGTGGTGGATTAATCAATGCTGAAGTACAACTCAAACAGACATAAGATAACAGCTCATCTCTGACATCTCTGGGACTGTAGAGGAAGAGGAAGCAGTGGAAGGAAGTCAGAGATGAGTCTGTCAACAGCTGGCTACAAGCCTTTGTAATACAGGATCCAATCCAGCATAACTGTCATAGTGTTAACAAGTAAACTGAGTGAGACTGAATTGCTAATGTATGACTTCTGTTGCTTCATTTTGCATTAACAGCAGTCTCAGCCTTATTTCTTCCATTCACGTTGCCTGTGACAGGCCCTCTTGGCAAATAACAAACGGGTTATGCTGACAGCTTACGTTCTACCTGTGCCTTTGCTGGGAACTATGTGCTTCTGCTGGGAACTAAGTGGTTGGGAGGACAAGTGTCAGAGGAAGAAAAACTTTTCAGCCTGTAGGTTGTGTTTGACATTACTGCCATTAGACAACTGTCTCATGGCCTTTAAAAGAAGGGAGGCAGGAAGGGATGGACAGGCAGAAGATTCATTCTCATCACAGGGTCCAGTGGCCGCTGTCTTAAAGGCCATTTCAGAGAAAACTACAGCAGATGAATTAAAAAAAAAAAAAAAAAGTCTTCTTCACATCACAATCTCTTTGCAAATAACATATTAGTCCTTGATGTTGGGAAGATAAATATTCCTTATTTAATCACTGTGTCTTCCTCCAGGGGACAGTATAGGATTGTTCCCCTGCAGTCTTCCCTCCATTGCTTTGTTCAGTCCAGCTGTACTGGCTGATATATAAGCAGCAACTCGCTGGATGAGAAGCGTACTTCAAACACCAAGGAGGTTGATAAGATTTTCCACAATCCTGCCTCTCTGAGCTTTCAGGAAACATGGCTAATTTGACTACACAAATTGCCTATACCCATGCACAAACTGAAACAAACAGCAGTGCAAAAGAACACCGCTGAGGAAAACTCCCCAATAAGACATTTACGAGAAAGGCTTTGCCTAAAATGCAACTACAAAATTGGAGTATGACTGATGTAGGCACCAAGCTGTCTGCCCAACCACCCATTCCCATCCCCTCCTTTCCAGACAGCATGACTGTAAAGACAGCAATTGCTGAAGGCAGGTGTTCTCCCAATACGCAAGGGCACTGCTACCCACACAGACACCGTATCTGCAAATACAGCAGATTAGATAAAATTTGCCACCTGGGCACCTGTTACATGTCCCCAGTCCTCTGAAAAAGCTTAAAGAAAAAAAGAAAATCATCTCTTCCCCATACAAAGGTAGGAGTTTCCATACCTTTGTACGCACGTAACAGTAAGGGTCTGTGCAGCTACATATGCCACATGCACATTGCATACACAAGCACACACTAGTACCATGTACAAAGCACACACAGAGCACAACATCTGCCCACACCTACAACACCCCAGCAGTACAACTGGACACAAGAGGTGCTCACACACACCCCGGCACAGGAAGCACTGTCTACACTTCATCTGTGGCCATTCATATCACTGTAAAGCAGGAAAAAAAAACAGACATAAATAAAGCTATGATTCCCACTGCACTTCTTCCTTCTTGCCTATTCAGTAAGTGCGGCTTTAGAACACCAGCAATATTAGAGGTCTGAATCTCCTGATGCTCAGTCAAGACAACCCAAGGCAGAAAACATCTGAAGTCACTGTAGTCGAAAGGAAATGGGTGGGGGTGTTTCTCTTCTCCCCTGCCATCACAGGACTTATTCACTCTCAAGGTTCAGCATCAGAGTAAGACATTTATCAAGGACACTGATCTTTGGCAAAGAAATTTCTCTTCCTGGACGGGAGCTAAACCCTGTCTCACTCCTGCGTCTCCAAGGTCCGCGTGGCTTGACGTCGCCCGAGCACACGCAGTCAGCCAGGCCTAACCCGGCAGTCCCCTTTCACAGGTCACTGAAATCAGCTGTCTGCTCTTCCTTTTTCTGACCTCCACAGGGAACCTGCCTAGCTAAAACAACCACCTGCTAGGGCAAATAGAGAGAAAGAATGAGGAAAGCCAGTATCTATTTATGCAACAATATTCACACAGGTGTTTAGAGACAGAGATCCTGACTCAGATACACATTCTCATATGATAGAATGGGTAGAATAAGAGAGAGGCTTTGGGGGTTTTCCTCTTAGGCAGATGACATAAAAAGGCAGTAATGTGAAGAATTAACTGCCATCACTGCTTTATGTGTTATGAAGATGGGCTGCAGGAATGAGCTCCACAATGGGGATAAAGACAGAACAGCCAGGCCCATGTCTAATCTAAACCCCTGCTGCTGCACTTCAAGCCTATTGCTTCCGGCCTGACCAACCACAGACACGGAAAGGAGATTTTTTCCTTCCTCTTGATAACAGTTTTCAAGCCTGTTAAAGACTGCTGTAATGTTCCTCCCCAGTTTTCTTTCTTGAGGCTAAACAAGCCGAGCTCTTTCAGTCTTTCTTAGAGGTCACATCCCCTGAACCTCTCATTCTTGCTGTAATTGACTTCCGGATTCTCTCAGGTCACAGTACAGCTTTCTTGAAGCGCACTGTTCCAAAGTGGACACATTGTTCCAGCTGAGACTTTACCAATGCTGAGTGCAAAGATTACTTCGTGCATCTTCCAGACTACATTCCTGGTTACATATCGCATGCTTTTTTTTTTTATTATTATTATTATTTTATTTTTTATTAAGCAGCATGACTCATATTCTCTCATGAGCCACTCTAAGTCCCAGTTCCCAGTATAGAAGCCTCCCTAGTCGCTTCCATCTTGCATTTTCGGACTTGATCCTGAAAGGAGCACATTTTATCTGCCCCCATTGAATCTCATTCTACTTTTCCCACACGTTTCTCTATATTCTCCTAAACTTGTCTTTTAACATATTCACAGTTTTTACAGCTTAGTGCCATCTGCAAAATTAATAAGTATACTCAGTATTCCACCATCCAGTCATTAAATGAAAACACTAAACAGAACCGCAGCCATTAAACCTCTGCTGGTTGCATCTTTTCACTTTGACAGGTTGCAAGTCCTCAAGGGCAAGTTCTGCATTTATCTCCACATTTTGCTTATACACAGTGTATCAGACAGTGCATCTCAAACAGAGCTTCTAGCATCACCACATATAACACTAAATAGATCTGCTGTTTCAGCACAGTGCCTGTACTCCACCCTTCATTTCCCTCCCCTCTTCTCCTCCCTTGGCCAGGATTTGGTTTTCATGCCAAAGTCCTTTAGATGAGACCCCATAGGGGAAGGTGGTGTGGGAAAGGTTGTTAGGAAACTGCCTTCTCAATGGCTACCTTTCCAGCGTCCCTCCCTCCTGACAAAGTCTCTTCTGTTCTGTTCTAAACTAATGAGTTCAGAGGAGGTTCCTATGCTGGAGCAATTCACAGCTCGCACGGTGCCAAAGCACACAGGCACACACCTCTCTGATCGCTTCCTGCCCCAACACACTCCTGCTGGCTCAACCCACGAAACGCCAGCTCGGAAAGGCAGAGGGAAAGAACCACTGCTGCTATGGCCCTGCACCAACGGCAGGCTGAATTTCCAGGGGCGTTGGTGCCACTTTCTCCTCTCCTCCCAACTTCACCCTTTTGCGTGTCTCCTGTTTACCATCTGCCCCTATGGAGGAAAACATGCGTAAGCCAGAGCTTGGCTGACCTTTAATTCTTTAATAAAATATTATGTAAAAGGACAGGAAGAGCTGAAAGGTCAATTAAGAATTTCATGAGTGAAATAAATGTCTTACCAAGCTTTATTCATGGAGCTCAGATATTCACGGCCAAGTTCAGCTCCAATATGAATAGTTAAGCCCAAAGGAACCCCCAATAAATCAGCACAATTTGGGGCATTAGCTCAGATCTATACTGTTCAAAACAAAAACAGAATCTGGAGTTAGTTCTCTTGCTCTCAAAATCATTACTATACTACCCTACAGATTTAGTAATGCAAGCTAGAGATCAGAATCTCTCACTAACTCCATTAAACTGAGTGGAGTTACTCTGAATTTACATCAGTGCAAAATATCAATCCCTAATTCCATTTCCCTGCTTTAAAATGTCATTGACACAACAGAGCCTAAACTTTTGACTAGAGAATCTATAACACAAACTCTTTCTACAGTCTGTAGCACAGACTCCAGAAATAGAATAGACTTATCAGTCTCTTTCTGCAAATTAACTTCTACTTAAAAACAAAGTTGATGAGCTGTCTTTACTATTCATTGATGCAGACTGGTCATAGGAACATTCACCTAGGAAATTTCTTTCATCCCCTCTTGGATGAAATGTGGAGGACAATTCCACAATATTCTTCACTCATACAAACTGGGTATTTCCAGTTAAACACTAAAGGCATTACAGTACATTTGCTTATTTACTCACACCCTATCATGTCTCATTGCTCAAGTATTCTCATAATCAGAATTTCAAATACTGCACTGACACCACTGGTGTTAAGAAAACATCAGCCAAAGATTCTTTTCCTAAATAATTCTAAGGAAGCAATTATCAGAAACATGCACAAAAAATATGAAAAGGAATAAAAGGATAAGTGTTTTCCTTGCATATTCAATACATCTCCTAAATGTAATTACAATTTGTTGTGGTTATCTAGTTAAGTATTTGTGATCCAAAAGTTCTCTGTCATCATTAATGTAGGAGCCAACAACTTTAACCAACAAACTCATCCAGCTGTTGCTCTTTGTGCAAGACGTAGTGCTGAGGCGCAGTCATTAAAGTAATCCCAATGGATTTTCCGTGACTCAGGGATCTCCCAGGCCAACATCTAAACTGATAACTGCAATCTGTTTTTCCCTTGAAATTTCCTTTGGAGAAGTTATTCTTCAAACCTCCAGCCAGTAAACCATTGCATAAGCTTGACGTGCGCATTGCTAAACTCCTTCCAAAAGGTGCTTCTGTTATTAGTCTAGACAGCATCTCCTTGTATGTGATCAACAAATGACTGGAAATTGCAAGTTGAGAAGATGCCCTTAAGTGTTCTTAATACAGAAGCACATAGAATATACAGATGCTGACTCGGGCAATTTTGCATACTGCATCTATATACACCAAATCTACATACAAAAGAAAGGGCAGTCTGGCCAGGAAGAGGGCAGAGACTCTGTAGGAGAGTCCCTACCAGAAGAACTCTTCCTGAAAAAAACAAGTAGCCAAAGGCAAGAAAATGTCTACAACAGGAAAAAATATTGGGGATTTATTTCCAAGATTCTAGAAGATACAGTAAATTCCGCCACTGGAAGATTCCCATGCTGACTATGACCCACTCATACTGCATCCGTTCAGCATCCTTTCAATCTGACTGCAATTCCGTACTAAAGTTGGTAGAAGAAATATTATTATTGCCTGTTTCATATTGGAGAAAAACTCACAAATGCATGAAATAAGTTATCAAAGCTTACAGAGCGACCTAGAAAAAGGACTGCGGAGAAAAAAATGCCATGCTCTTAAAATATGTTTTCCTCCCACCAAGTTTAAAGACTTTTCTGTTTAAAGAACTACCTAGCATTCAAAGCCCTGAGCAAGCGGCCTTTCAGTGCCAGGTGGGAAGCATCTGTCTGTACTTCCTCCAGACAAAATATGTGAAAGGCAGAGCAGCTGGGGAGGCAGCCCAGCGCAATGAGTGACAGGAAAAGCCCCTTCTGACACCTGCCCTGCACCGCTCCCGTTCGGAGGGACTGAGCAGAAGGGCCACCCCTTTCCTGCATTTGAGGACACCAAAGTCTCCCCTTGCTCAGTGCAGAGGAAGGTGCCAAACTACAGAGGACCTAAAGATGGAGTACTCTAAAAAGGTGCTACTCCACCCAGCCACCTCGGTGGCACCCTGTGCTCCAGATTCGCCGGTCCTGCTGAGCAGGCACATGACAAGCAGAGGCAGCCATTTGTCTCCAAGAACAAAACCGCTCTCCCAGGTTACCTGAACAGGTCCCCTGAACGGTAAACAACCTTCAGTGCCTTTTCATCACCCCAGGGATCTTGCCCCCTTTTTTGCCAGAATCTAGGCCAAATGCCAAATCATACCTCCTATAACACCTCAGAAACAGAGGCCTCCCCTAACATTTAACCTCCCCTTATGAACATGCAACCTCCTGTCCCACATGAGGAGCCATAAGTTCCCTTTCTTGGCCTGTGGTTTGTGCTATGCCAGCTGCCTCTTGCACTGCTTCCTGCTGTCCCTTCAGCACCACAGCTATTCCATTTGTTGCATCTCACTTTTCACTGCTTTGAAAATCTTTGTCCTTCCCTTACCACACTCTGCTGCCTCGTTCCAATCCAGCCATCACAGCCCATCCGCAATGCAATACCTCCCCTCTGCCATTTCTCCCTGACGCATCTCCAAGTGACCCCTTCTTATGCCAAATGACACTTCTGACATGGTCCACAGAAATTCTCCCATCTCTCCTCAGCAGACTAAGGCTTGAATTCAAATATCCTCTACAGGTAGTGAAGGATAATGTCTTACTGGATTTGTAAATAGGTAGTCAAGCAATTGGGTCTTTCTCAGGTATTTTCTGTCTGTTGCAAGCAGATCACACCCCAAACATATTCAAATACTCCCTTAAAACATTTTCATCACAACCATGACCTTCCTGACTTTCCAGCAAAGTAGCTGGTGCACTCTAGTTGGGATATTCAGCAGCTGAAAATCATCACAGATGCACAAAATATCATGAAGGCCAAACTTCAGGTAATGTGAAATGATATAATTTTAATACTGTCTTCAGGGGAATTGAACAACCGATCACCTAGGGATCTCTGCAAGTTTCAGAGTAAAGTAAAAAAAATTCTGCAAAGTAACATATCCCCGCACAAGCTGATATCTGTGATCGAAATCCTTGTAACTACACAGGCACTTTGATAACACCCCCAGCTTCCCCACATTGCCGTCTAGAACAAAATCCCAGTTCTGTGTTTGCATTTGTTTACACAACTCTATTGATTCTCAGGCACAGAGTGCAACAAGTATCTCCGTGCATCCGGCGCTCACACACCTGCAGCAGAACAACTGCTATTTCCCTCAGGTAACTGGTCAGGCTATGTGAGCTGCCAACCAGCTGCAGCTCCTGGAAGGGAGCCTAGAGAAATAGGCACTGATGCTGCTCCCAGGCCACAAGCCCGTCCCTATCACACAACTCTGTGTGTAAGCACCTGTCTGTCACTTAGGCTGAGTCTTGTTTCTGCCACAAAGCCTAAAATGCAAAATATCTCACACATCAGGACTTGAGTAGCTCTAGAAAGCTGCTTGTAGTGCTGTGTGCATTAGAAATTGGGAACTGCACATGGGTACTGCACATAGGGCATGAGAAAAGCCTGACATTATAAAAATTTTTTTTGAAGAGCAGAGCCTTTGCAAAGAAAAAGATATCCTAGATATGCATGATCTTGGACTAAAGAATTGTGTGGGACATGTAGGAAGACTTATGCATAACCAGACAAACTGTGGTATCGTGGATGGCTTTTGCTTCCTTATCTTTACTCTTCTAACTGCTTCAGAAACCTTAAATCACTTGGTGCTTTTGCCATTATTATAATCCAAGACAAGTGTACATGGAGGCATGAAAATCATTAATCAAACTGCAAACTAACCTAAGAGAAAGAAAAGATTTTGTGATCTTGCTCCTTTCAGCTACAAAAGCAATCTGCTGCCTCAAAAGCTTGTGAATTCTGCCTTCAAACACAGTGCCTTCCAGTCAGATGGGGAAGTTAAGCCCTCTTCCCAAGTATCAGCCATTGGTCCTGTCTAGTGTCTGAAAAATCCAACTTAATCTCATCATTAGTATTTTCTTACAGTTTCCACTGGCACATTTACATTAAGAGGGGGAAGAAAAAAAAAAAAAAAAGGCAGCAAACTGGGATAGGGAGTCTCTACAGGACTGAGGCCAGCAAAGTGGTTTGCTTGAATGAGAGCTCATCGCATGCAAATCAAAATGAGGGACAGACCTTGCCTGAATTCGACACCACACCACCTTCCTGACTGACTAGGAACAATCATTCATTATAGAAAACTATAAAGGGAAGGGACATAGGGAATGGAAGAACTACATTTTAGGCACAAAAGAGTACAGAGGCATTTTCAAAATAAGACTGCAGAGAAATCTGAACTGATAAACAATTCAAAGCAACAGGACTGTCACGAGTGTAGTCCAAAACTTTGATTTGTATATTCATGATAGGGAAGTGACAGAGAAATTAAATCCCTATCCTGAAAAGAATCCAGGAAGAGGACAGATGACTCAAAAGACTGATATTTTGAAACTGGAATACTTAAATCTTGGTAACATACCTGAATCTAAATGTGATTAAACACAGTTATCAGTACACAAGAGATGCCTTTGAGGGCTTAAGGTGAGGGCTTGCATTTCTAAGTGAGAATGTTTTAGAGAGAAACTAAGGACTAAACAAGCTATCAAAATGAAGCAGCTAGAGGCAGAGCCAAGATCTCTGTATATCCTTCCCCCAGCCCCATTGTAACCTTTATGGGAAATACCTGAGGTCTTTGGCCTCAAAGCCTGCCACCAAGCACAAAGAAACAGAGCCAAATTCCTCACTCCTACGACCACAGGCTACTGTCTGAGGCAGTTGATATTCATGAGAAAGACCATAATGGTGGTAACTTATTCTCTTTATCCAATAAATACCCTTTCAGACTGCAGAGCCAAAGAAAGGCTTCATGAACACTGCTACAAGCTAGAGTTGGCAGGCTTGCGCAGAACTGCTGATATGTGGGAGGACATATGCAATGTGGTGAAGCCTAGTTTTCATCTGAGGTTTAGGCTTTATCTATTACATTGAATGGCCTGCAAGGGAGAGCTAAGCATGGAGGAAACTTGCTACTTCTACGCCAGCTGTTTGCAGTAGGAACTGCTACTACAGTCATTTAGGGTTGGATCTCATCTCCCTCTGGCTCTCGATGAAGGTGTTCTATCCAGTATGTGTCATACTGGTGCCTTGCTCAGAATTGTTTTGCTTTCTGACAAAAAGATTTACTTGCTTTTGTTTCTTCTCCACCCTACTCAGTCTCTCCTGTGGGAAGAGAGATTATACTTAGTGAATTTTACTCTCTATGAAGGTACAAAAGGAACAGATGTGGACAGATGTCCCAGAGTAAGCACAGAACGGAGGTTTTCTTCCAAACCTTCTGCACTTAGCACTTCATCCAAGCTAATGGACATTTGGTCCCTATAGCTCCACTGCTCCATCATCTCTTGCCTGAGACAACTTGTGAGGATGCCACATGTGCTGATGGCACTCTCACACTCACACATGCAGAAAGAGCAAACAAGCAACAAGCCACCTCTTTGAACAACCAGAGAATGGTGAGGTCTCATACAATGCTGCCATTTCAATGGATGAGAAGCAGCAGAAAGACAGGCCATAAGAAATGCCAGGTAATTCTGAATTTTTCAGGGAGAAGTAGTTCAAAACTATTTATGTTTTTCCTTTACTGTTACTGTGTAACTTAAGGGGTACTATTACTGACACAAAATCTACATTTTAGTTCTGAAAAGTCTGGGAGGCTTATAAAGAGTAATATGGATAAAGAGCTCAGAAATTTATAAAGTCAACCTCATTATTTTGGGGCCCAGAGAAAACAAACAAATAATCAAACAAACCCCACTGGATTCAAATGCAATACAAGAGAAACAAAGCAAGGCAGGGCAATTCAGTCAGTGTCCTAGCAGAGCTAAGTACTGGAGTGTTTCAAAGCTAGCCAGGACTAAGAGGGGATAAGGGTAAGCATTTCACAAGTCTTTCCCAATGTAAGATTCTAATATGTTGTAGGTAACACAGATATGGATATTATTATTCAAGCTTACAGACTGTAAAAATATAATAATTCTGAAAAGGGAAACTTCGTAGATCACTTCTCAAGGACTTTTCATCCTGAAATATATGATGTCAAATTCTACCTCCTCAAATACCATATCCATCCCAAGAGACTCACTAACAAAAGAAACAGAGAAACAGCAGAAGCATGTGGTCTTCACACTTCTTTTTGGTCTGTACTATTATTTCTTACATTCTTTTGTTTTCTCTCCATTTTCAACATTCAAATTTACACTTCTTAGCATGGTTTGAGTTCCCCTTTGAGATCAGGTTACTGGTGTAAGACAGAAATAGATGGGGACACAGTTTGTGACAAGCTACCCACAATCTTCACGAGTAAGAAGATTTCAAAATTTCAGATATTGAATGAAAGAATCAGAATCCACTGTGGCAAGAACACATCACTCCTAACAAATTTGAACAAGGAAGAGTCTTCCACAGTTCCTGTTCAGTCAATAAATCTGTGCAAAGGAAAACACATGTGCTCAGCACAGTCATTTTTGCCAGCAGGAACAAAAACAGCACAGCACCCACTGACTAGACCACCGACTTGCAGCAGCACTTCACTATATAGCAGTATACACAGTGCCAGCTGGGAAAAGAGACTGAGCGAAAGGAGGAGAGCTGGCTAGGATGGCCACAGTGGTCACGGAGGGCCAGTTTTACCATACATGAGGCAACGGAGAACTCTGCACAGCCTTCCTACTGCACAGAGCTTCCTTCCTAGCCCGTCTATGGAAAGAAAGACTCAGAAGCCAGGTATTCCTTCCTTCCATCTTTCACTTGAAAGAAACCTTGGACTTGCAAAGCATTCGCTTGTTTATTTCTTGTGCATCTCGATTTCTGACAAGGACTTCGCCACATTGCCACCGCACTAGCTCCAAGTCGATCACTACCGGGGATGGCTTGAGAGCTAACATGGCTTCACTTCCTACTTTAGCCCAAAGAAAATCAGAGCAAATCACCATGAGCCATAGTCTTTACTCAGACCTGTTCTCTGCATATGTTCCCACTAAACTAAAACAAGATTGAATTAGCCCCACTGAAATAAAACAAGATTGAGCACAAGTGAGCCTTTCTGTTTCCATTTGCTCATGGAAGAGACAAGGCCTCAACCAGAACATCCAGCTTCAAGAGAAACAGA
Organism: Nothocercus julius; assembly: GCA_013398735.1. NCBI lineage: Eukaryota > Metazoa > Chordata > Aves > Tinamiformes > Tinamidae > Nothocercus > Nothocercus julius. Next base: position 10,692,217 of record VZSV01000012.1, read on the forward strand.
AATGTTTGGAATCCATTCTAGAAAAGGTTTTTGGTTGGGTTGTCTTCAGAGCAGACATTTCAGCTGAGATTGCCATCAACTTGTCCAAAGGCAAACACTGCCTTGGGCAGAGTCCAGTCAGGCAGCTGCTATTCTGTGTGGGTTTGTCTGGGCCCCGCAAAAACCCCTAAACAAATACACCTGCCTCATCCTGGAGTCTGCACCCCCTGCTTTACAAGCTGGGAAGGGGTCTTACAACCCCATCACCAGAAAGGATCCCAACACATTCTTAATTCCTCAATCTCTTGCTTTTGCAAAACGGACACCTCCAAATCTTCTTTTTATGCTATCAATTTAGAGACCACAAGAACAAGAGAAGATGCTCTGTTGACCCTCACAGTATTAGTTTTCCACAGAAAGGCAGGTGGAAACACCCTGGATATTTACCAGACTGGAAAACTCATCACAAGGGAGGCTTTTCCAGAACAAATAGGCTTAGCTTTTCTTGTCATTAACTCCTATATGGGACAATGCCCCAGATTTTAACTGCAACAAGGGGAAAATAGGGCTTTTAAAAACACTTTCACAGACAGCACTATGTTTCATTATACCCTTTGCAGAGCAGATGGCAAGAGGAGGCTATACCCTCTGGGCCTGCTCCAGGGAGCTAACACAAATGCTTTTCTCATTACAGATCTCAGATGATGTTGGTGTCATCATTTCACTTGGGGATTTGGGTCAAAAGGCTTTGCATTCAAATCTGTTTTTTATATAGTACAAACGCATCCAGACTAGACCCTAACGGATAAGCAGCGGGGAAGCTAGCACACAGTAGAGAGCCCTCTCAGGCACTTCCAGGTCGCTGATTTACGCTCACGCATTTACAGATTGAATCTTTCTAATCCAATTAAAATCTCATCTGAGCTGTCAATACAAATGTAGCCTGTTTTATTTTAGTGTCTGATAGAACATGCGTTAATCTGGAACTGTGGAAAAATCAGCCCTTCTGGGCAAATCCTGCATTCTACCAGCCTAGTTTCTATCTCATGTTCTCCCACCCACAAAGGCTTTATTATTGCTGCATTACCTGCTTATACAAGACATGTATCACGATCATATCTAAGTGCTCTATAAAATGTGTAATATTAACCTACTGAAAAATAGCAAGTTTCTCTTCTAGCACACTTCCTACTCCTATGTAATCATGGCTAGGTTACTATCATTAAATATATGAACATGAATTTGATCTATTTTTATTTCAATGGCTTCATTTGTTTGAAATATATATGCCAGTTACTGTCTGTCAGCACGTTTAATAAGTTATAGCATAGACCAACAACTCAGAAACTTTTGGGGCCAAAAGTTTCTGCAGATCATGTATAGTTGTCATTAAATTTTGCACTGAAAACATTATAAATCATACTGCTTAATAGACTTCCACGTAGCAGCTGCGAACTATTTTGCCACAAGTCCATGGAGCAGCAACATCTGCCAGGTATAAACCAAAAAGTTAAAAGCACCCTAAATACTACCACAAACTCTCAAACTCCTCATAGAAATTGATCCTTTTCTCAGTAAGCAAAGCCCGGTGGCAAATAAAAACATTTCTTTCCATATGACCTAAAGGTGAGCAGGTTCAAGTTTTAGCAAGCCAGGTTCAAGAGCAAAGCATGTTGGTGACATTCTCAGGAAAGCTGGATTTAATGCTTCAGCAGATCTTGGTATTGAAGAGAGCTGAACTTTTATACAGCCCTTAATACTTCACATATAAAAAACACTGGGAAATAAACTGACAGTGCAGTAGATTACACATTACACTCACATCCAAGAGAAAAACCTGTTGCCAGGCAGAATTCCCTAGAATCAGTCAGCTGCATTTTCTGAAATGAATCTAATTAGTTTCATAGAGGAGGCAAATTAACTCAGACCACGATTTTGTGGGCCACCTCCCTAAGAAGAGATTCAGCATCCACTAATTAGTCATAAATGAGTCAAATCTTTCTTCTTCTGTACTCCCTATTCCTCCTGAAGCAGCTGCAAGCCTTATCGAATCCTTCTCACTTCCCTGCCACAGGATACTGCAAACCCTAAGATTTTTCACACGTTCAAGGGCAGATGAAAGAAGTTAATGGAAGATAAACCCATATAATAACTTTGGCTGAGGAAATCCTTGAGCTCTAAATTTTGAGAAGGAGTGAGAATATTTGGGAAAGGATTGCTCTAAACTCATCTCTTATATTCATCCTCAAGCATCTGCTTTTTTAAAATCACTGTTTGAAATAAGCCTGGGCTAGATCCCTGTACCATTGATCTGGCATACTGTAGCTGTCCCTATGCTCACCTCCACTTGCAAACCCAAGTTATGTAGTTATTTTTATTACTATAGCACTGCAAAGACTTACCAACAGACAAGGACCAACTGGGCTAATGTTATAACAAGTGCAATGCAGGAAGATTGGGGTCAAACTCCTCTAATCAGGGCATCCAATATTCTTTTTGCTATTCCTCGTCTCAGTAGCACAACCTCAGGCATGCTCACAGACACCTCACTTTACATAACCCCCAATGAAGACAGATAATGAGATACTCATGTGATACAGTTCATTAGGTATCATTTTGTGGTGAAGACTCCAAAACCAGTACAGTCTTGTAATCTCTCTGTGTTTTGCACCCATGCCAAAACACGAGGGCAAAAATAGTGAAGCCTTTTGGTGCCAAACACAAACAGAAACTGCTTGCTACTGCTAATTCGCAATATTTACTGAAAAAACAAGCAACAAAGTTCACCTGAAATAACTCCTCTCTTCCTGCTTGCATCTGTTGCTGCCTCAGCCCCATTTCAGGGGTCAAAGGGAATTTGCAGATTAAATATAATTACCATGATCATTTCATTCTTCTGTCTCACCAGCAGAACATTATTTATCAACAGAACTCTATAGTCCTTATCTTAAATAGAGGCAAACCACAAGATTTTCCACTGTATGACATTACAGAGCAGATTTTATCCCAAAGTTGTAATGGAGGAGTTCATCCACCTCCAAAAATAGACCAACATGCCAGGAGAAACTTACCACAAGTTCAGAGAATCTGGCATTGAGCTCCTCTGCTGGTGGGATTGGGACAGAAAACTCAAGGAATTGAAGGGGGTTATTGTCTTTGAGATTGATTTCAGGGAGGTCACTACCCCCAAAACAACAAAGAAACCCCAGCGCATGACGGTTCCTCTTCCGCGGAGCCATGGTCATGGTGTATGATGCTATCTTCTGATCATGTTCTGCAGGAAACAAAACAAAAATAAATAAGAACCCACCGGAACTGTACAGCTCTTCGCAGCTACAATGGTTATTGCCCATGTAAAGAAAAGAGAGAATAGAAATATTTGAGTTACAAAGGAGCAAAATAAACACTCAAGGTAAAAAAGGTATCAGAGTTTTAGCAATATTATTATCTTCTTGCATAGTAATATAACATCACTCCTCCCAGAGTTTTTTTTAAATGCCTTCAATGCTGTGTGGGATTTCTCAGCAGCTAGATCCATCAGTGACACTCAGTAACCAGGATTGAATGCTACTATTTAACAGTAGTATTAAAAAAAAAAAAAAAAAAAAAAAAAAAAAAAAAAAAAAAAAAAAAAAAA
>VZSV01000012.1:10695857-10711977 GCA_013398735.1 Nothocercus julius
CATCCCATTTGATCACAATAAAACCAATGATGAAACAACTAAGCGGAAATCCATTTTTCATCACTCTGGCATCAGACCTCCAGCCCTAACTTACCCCTTCATGGCCAGGCTAGCTCAGGAGCCTATCACGTTTTCAAATACACATAACTAGCTGGGGCTGGTTTATGAATCCAGGAGAGAAATTGCACTATGCTAACACATGTTTCCAGATTTACGTTTAAGCTGCCAGATCTAGTCTTGACAGGACCCAGGCTTGAAGGGCTTCGGTATCAGGAGTGGAAAGGCAGGCAGGAGAAGGCCCGAAGGAGGAGTTGGAGAGTGGCTGATCCCACCACACAACACCGCTTGTGAACGGCCCATCCAAACAGGAAGCCTCCTGCCAGCAGTTTGAAATGAGGGATCTGTGCAGTCCACAGAGAGCTGCATATTTTGCCCTTTTAAGGGACTTGTTGTTTGACAGCTCAGGGGCTTATTTGTGTTATATTTTTAAGGGCTTCATTTTTTCACTTAATCGGCAGAATAAGGCATATCCTTGGAGAGCAAATAATTAAAGCCTGTTGCGAAGCCAGGCTCCCCAGGCACGAGGCAGGGCAGCAGCGCGAGGCAGCAGGTGAAGGCAGCGACAGGATGCTGGATCAGCAGCAGCACAGCTGAGCTTTGTCACCGGAGCACCCGCCGCAGCTTCGCCCCAGCCTGCCCCACGGCCCTTGTGCCTGTTTGCTGGCCAGGACCAGGCTGCTTTAAGCGAGAGAAGCACCTTTGTGACAGCAGTGGCATAGGGGGACTTAACGTACGGGGGCCAGCCAGAAGCTCTTCAGGGACATCTTGTGCAAGAACCTAAGCATGCCTGCTAAGTAAAATAAAATTCAAGATGCAATCTCCTTTTGGCACTAGTTGCTTGGCAGGAATCACCTGCCCTCCTTAGCAGCTAAGGTTGTTGCATCTGGCATCTCTCTTTTTGCACTGGAGGTCATCAGGGGCAACTCTCACACAGCCAGAGGGAAGAGAAAGCGAGGTGAGCTGGTACCGTGCCCTGCCCTTCTGGCATGCCCACTGCCCTCTGCAAAGGGCAGCACACCTCAGCAGGGCTCAGGAGGGCAGGGCGGTGCCGGGTTCCAAAGTGAGATCACTGGATTATAACCAGGAGATACCAAGGGCCAACTTAGCCCTGGAATCTAGTCTCTGACACTGGTCTAGCTAGAAAAAGCAAAACACCCTCAGATCTAGGGCAATAATGTACACGCAAACTTCTCTTTCTTCCCGCCAGAGCAGGTTTAAGGGTTTGAGTTCTTAAAAGATTTGAAGTTGACCCTGTCCTCTGGAGACCATCTTCTCAGGGAGTACTCCAAGTGCAATGTCCGTTATGACAATTTGGCTGTGGATAAGGTTAGAACTCATTATTCTGACATATCATCTTGGAAGGAATCCAAATCAATGAAACAGATTTGATTGATATCCAGTATGAATTACATTTGCATCAATTTGGTTGCAACCAAATTCTGGTCTGTGCAATAAAACATGATAAAAAAATATCAGCTAGTGCTTGTTCCCCCAGTGTTTTTATGATACAGGCACAGTCTGTTGGGGATCCATATCTAAGTCATTACATCTCCTCAATCTTTGGTGGCAGAAATGGTTTTAAAAGTTCCTCTCTCAAGAATCAACTTCTGGGAAAGTGCTTCCAAAGGGAAGAAAATGCTGAAATGAACATCTTTCATTTTTCTGAAGCAGAAACTGATAATACAGGTTTTGAAAAAAATATTTTGAAAACATATGACAGTAACCATAAAAGGTTTTGTTTGTTTGTTTTGTTTTCTTTTCTAATGAAAGATCTTTTGCCTTTCAACTTCTTATAGATAAGGCAATTGTATAAAAATGAAAAATACGTGCAGATATCCACTTCTAAACAACTCTGGTGGGAATCAATGGGAAATCTCTCTAGAGTAACTCTACTATTACACATAACTCCCTCCCACAGCTCTTCTTGGCTGCACTGTCTTACCCTTTTGCACAGCACAAACAACTTGCTGTCATTTCAACAGCTAAACACACACCCTCTGCTCACAGCTAACCCTCTCCTGCTTCCCAGCCCCATCTATGGTTCGGCTCAGGTCAGGAGTCCAAGCCTGGAATTTTGCCTGAGATCTAATTATAACGATGTCCTCTTCCTCTGTCAGGGAGTACGTGTTCATTTCTAAACCACTTGGCCCATTGACCAAGCATAATTAACCTAATGTAATTTCTCCAAGTCTTATCAGAAAGTTTAGCGACATGTGATACGATCCTGCACACAAGAATCTTCTTTCAATTGGAAGTTCTGAATCCTTGCTTCATCTAACTCTCTCTTCATTCTCTTCTCAGAAATTGTATTTTTCCCTATAAAATATGGAATATTCCACAAAGAATAAGACATATTAAGCTACTGTGTCAGATGCCACGTGCATGTGGACCAGTGTCAGATGCAATGTTAGGCAACTGCTGCATAGGAGCGAAGGACAGGCAAGCGAGCCTTTTGTCATATCCGGAGTAGTAACCTAGCTCTTTTGATTTGTATTTTCACTATGCCAAGGAGTTTCCTTGTTTCCAGGGCATGAAATAAGGAAAGAACCAATCCCTTCAAATGCATTAAGTTAAAAACACTCTTTCAGGAAGGCCAGTAGCACTTCAGTAGCTGCAAAACACACCTGCCACTGCACTGGACAGAAATCACCAGACCCAAACAGTATGGATCAATGGATGACAGGAAAGAAAACCCTGGAAAGCAAGTGGGGCCTCATGCAACAACAGCCCTTTAATTCTGGGAATCACAGCCAGTCATAGTCACCTTTAATGGTTTGATCAGAGAGGGGAGTTTGGCACATTTTAAAGCCGATTCATTGATTTCCTCTCCCAAAGACAGAGATTTCAAGGCATAATAAGAACACCACGAAGCAGTTGAGACACTCAGCTCCATTCTGTTCTACACATCTGGCAGGTGCTTTATGATAGAAGTTGCCATGTTGTTTTTCAGCATTTTGGTGTCCCTGCTCCAGCAGGGGGGTTGGACTATATGATCTCTAGAGGTCCCTTCCAGTCTCGACCATTCTGGAATTCTGTGATTTTTCTGCCACAACAAAACTGAATTGAGAATTTCAAAGAAACTCCCATACTTGCATCTTGTCTCCTACTACAGTCATATACCATATATTTATAATATACATATTTTTTTCTTTACCTCCTCCAAGGAAATACGGCCTAGGACCACAGAAGAGATAAAAGTTATTTGAAAACTATTAGGTTTAACTATATCCTTGAACCTAGCTAGTGCAATGTGTCTGTCAAAAAAAAAAAAAAAAAAATCTATTTACTTTTAATCCCTAAAGAATGCTCAGGATGTGCTGAATGATTAATGACCACTAATGTCAATCTGTTAATGCCCAGAAATCCAATAGTACTTAACTTCTTGTCTGAAACTAATTCATCAACGCAAAAGAGCTACAAAGATTTTTAAGAGGTCTCCTCTTCTCCCCTCTGAAATATTATTGTGGACCTCTTTCTCTGTCTTCATCAGCAGATGGGGGAAAAAAGATGTGAACAAGCAGGATCCTCATGTTCCTCCCAAATCATACATCTACCCAAACTGTGGTCATAGAAAAACTATTTAAAAAGAACACAGTCAAATCCAGACTCAAAACACAAAAAGGGGAGAACAGTGAAGTACTTAAAGACAGAAAATGACCATTTTTTTCTTTATATCTTTTTCTCCTCCTTTCAGTCAGGCACAGACTAACAAGCCTCTGCAGTTGAGCTGACAAAACAATTTACTTATTGCTTTTACCTGCTGAGAAGATATTTTATTTTCACAAATGTATTAAATTTATTGAAACTCAGACTCCACACTACAATTCACTGGATCACAACTAGTCTGTCCTCTTAGATATAAGAAGCTGAGCTTAATAGGCTCTACCCTGCTCTCACCTAGATACAAGCAAATCTCACGTTCCTAACACTTGTGAATGGTGATATGACCACTGCAGCTTAAACTACAGATAAAATAAGTAAAATTCACAGCATGTTTAACATGTCCTTCATCACCTCAGCATCTAAGCGTACAACATATTTGGATATGAGACACAGATGTCAGGCTGAACGGATGCTTTGGAGGCAGAAGTGTATTTTGCTTTGTGCAAAAGGTTCCCCTTCCAAATTATCAACTACACATTTATGCAAGATTGCCAACACCTTACACTCAGTGCGTCAAACTGTTCTATTGCTTACAGACTGTGGATCCAATGGGATTGCATACCTGCAAATATAAGCAACCTTACAGGTCTGAGGGCAGGAGTATGGACTTCATCTTCCTTTCCTTGTCCTCCTCCTGTCATTACCGTTGCTCAAGTCTTCTATCATGACAGCCCTGCAGTTTCAGTGATGTCTACAAATACCTTCCATTTTCTACTAATATCAAAAAAGTCTCACCAAGATTAATTTTCCTGTCCCTCTTATCATGGATCAAATTTCTACACCTTACTGAAAATTGCCATATTCCCTTGTACAAAAAAAAAAAAAAAAAAAAAAAAAAAAAAAGATAGCTCCTTCAGACACAGAAAAGCAGCACTTTCCACTGACTCTTAGTTCTCTCACTTTCTTTTCTATCAGCTTTGTTTTCATTCTCTACTCTTTTTTCATCCTTCTGTTGTTTTTCTTGCATTTTTTCATGATAACTCAGACTTGGAATGGCTTCTAGTACCTACTTCAAGTATTGCAAACCCATCAAACTCCTCATTTTTAAATAAGTGTTAAAATAAAATTAAACTTCTGAAAAGGCACCTACTGCATGACACAATCTATAAAGACTGCACCACACTGCGTATATTTTGTTTTTGTTGCATTATAGTCTATTGTCACAGCTGCAGTGCTGAAGTCTTAAGTTCTCCAGGGTAGCGCCTTACTTATATATTTAATGCAAATAAATGATTGTACGGTGCCATGTAGACTAATGATATTGCATAAATAATAATAAAAACAGTAGGTCAGCAGAACGTAATCAACCAACTGGACCTAGACCAGGACACCACGATTCACACCTCAGTAATGATGCTGCTTGTAATCGTAGCATTTAGCAATGTCTGCAAGTTCAGTGTAAAGGTAGTTAATACAACAGTTTGAGGTGGATAAGCCTATGCTTTATGAAATAATGGAATTTATATGATGGTTTTCCCAACCACAGCATTAACTTCACTAAATGAGATGAGCTGGGCTGTTAAGTCACTGTTCCTCTCCAAATCACTGTAATTGTGAGAGCCTGTGAGGAATCTACTACACAAAAACAAACACAAGAAAAGAAAGCCACAGACCCCACATATGCCCCCCCAATGCCAAACTGAGAATAAAGCCCTCAAGCAGGCAGTCTTTGGAAATGCTCTCCACAATCCCCAGGTGATTTGACTCTTGAAAATGATCAGGAGCTCAGAAAGCTGTTTTTAGGACTGTCCCAAGATAATACTGTAATTTCAAGGCCCTGAATCGCAAGTCATAAAATACTTTAAATATCAGTGGTTTGAAACTGTCCTTAATCATTACTGTCCACTCAGCTCAAAACACTAAAACACAGGGAACAGAAAATGTCCACACTGCAGAACTGAATCTTTTTGATCACATCAAGTGAGAAGTCAAAGACAAAACAATCCGGAAAACAAACAAATCCACTCTTTAATCTACACCAAAGACAGGGAATATAGAAAAGGGAGACTACCCTGAAAACATTGGCTAGGGGGCTATAATCTCTGTAGGATTTATACTGAGAAGAGTGAGATTTAGTCACAAGGGCTGTCAGTTCAGAGCTTCCCAGTAGCACTAATAACCACCATCTTCAGAAGAAAGAACGCACAAAGACCATTACCAAGAGCATCCCTGTCCTGTTTGAGTCATTGCAATTTTTCCATTCTGTCACTGCCCAATTATTTCCAGACATGATGTAACTATTTTGCCAGAGGGATTTGGGAGTCAAAATGTTGCTGTTGTCATCGTTATCCTGGGTGCGTGAATTTTTCAGACAAAAAAAGCAGCTGAGGGCATTAGAGTGCCTCTGCTGAGAGAGAAATAATCGGTAAGAACTGTCAGCGTTCTCCAAGAAAAACAAACAAATGGTAATACTGCAATTACATCTTCTCAAACTCCAGCTCATTTCCATGTGAATTGCTGTTTTCTTTTTCAGACAATTAGCAGAAGAATGTTTCATCCCTGGTACGAAGTCATGGCAACATAGAAAAACTGATTTCCATTGCATTCGGGGGCAGTACTGGACAGTAAGCTTGAGATGGCCGAGAATTTCCCTTGATTATAGTCACTGGTAACTAATCACAGATGTAGGTGTATCAGTGCATTCTTCACTATTGGCAGACAAATCATTTACTCACATGGGTAAAATTTTCCTCAAGTTCTCCTGTCAGAAAGAACAGCTCTGTCTTTATAAGAAATGGGTAGAATGGAGGGGAAAAAAAAAAACCAACACAGACAACACTTGGACTTATATGTTGGACACTTATATGTTTTTCCTGGACCATAATCTCTTTCAAACTGGCCTTAAGCAACGCCGCTTGGGAAAGCCAGGTTCAAGCTTGCAACTCCACTGCTTTCCTCCTTAGTGTCCCAACCAGAGCAAAATGCATTTCAATAAGTCACTGCAGGCCCCGCTTTGGTAACTAAGTAAATGAAAGACAGGCAGTAGAAGCATCATGAAAGGAACAGGTCCTGGGATTTTGATCTTCTTTCCATCTTGAGAGGGTTTCCTTTAGGTCATGGGACAGACAGGTTCAAAATGTCACTAATTTTATAAACCTACTAATTTTATAAACCTACTTTTTAAGCTACTCAGATTCTAGGATTGTCATTTTGGCACCAACAATAAATTAATTTTAAAAAGCAAAATTAAGAAAAGGTCACAAACAGTATTTTATTCCATCTTTATTATTATTATTATTTTTCTTCCACATTCTGACAAAGGATAATCTGGGTTCAATGTCCTGAAACCTCAACATTACGCAAGTACGTTTGGACTCCAAATCAGCAACTTGGTAAAAATGCTGAACTTTTAACCTAACGTGTCTTCATGAAGAATGGATAGCTGGAAAGAGTTCTGCCCGAGGACTTTGGGTTGTTTTCTGTGTGTATTTTAAGTGGTATCCAGATAAAATATGTTTTCTGGCTGCTCCAGTATTTACAGGAGGAGATTATACACCAACATTGAAAGCTGGTTACAGAGTCATGGCTTGCTGCTCTGGGTTGTGGGGCTGCTAAGTGTTTTATGACACTAGGGTGAAAAATGTCTCATCTATGTCTACAGCAAGTTCCAAAGGGCTGATGCTCTGAGGGACATGAGTACTGACTATGAGGGCCTGAAAAGAAACTGCGTTACCTAGAAAAAGCTTCTGTGCCTGAATGGTTAGTCTATATTCTTTTGCCAAAAGCCATATATCGCACAGAGTACTGTAAAAGGATTGGGGGGATGGAGGGGAAGCCCTAATATACCCAAATGTGATGGCTTTTCCTAGAAGGCAATGCATATCCTCGCCTGGGTGATCTAGAGCACGTGGTGCATGAGTGCGTGGTGTTCGTACGTGTCATGCCAATTGCTACTAACTTTGTTCTTGCGCTTTTATACAACTTGCCAACTGCCAGTTCTTCTCTTTTTTTTTCATAGTAAGAGGCCATGTCTGCATCAAGACTCTTGACTGTTCATGATTTAAAAAAAAAAAAAAGTATTAAAGTATAACTAGGTAAGTTTACCTATTGCTCTAACTGGTCAGCATCCTCTTCTTCCTGAAGGATAGGCCATTTGCTTAAATACATAATCTGATATCCAAAGAAAACAGCAGAGAAGATGCACACAGTGGATATTTGTGCAGTCACCTCTGGACTCCTAAGTACCCACAACAATTCAGTAGCCTGTCTAAACACATGGCAAGTTCTTTCAGCTTCTGAGCCCAAGCTACTTGCATCTTTTTGATGAGCATTCCAATACAGTCTAAAGAAAACCTAACTGCAGTAAAAAAAAATTCCCAGAGCACCACAGCTGCACACTTGGGGAAAAAAAAGAAAAACAAAAGCACCCTGCTTCTAAACAGCTAATTTGACTTGGGTACACAGTCCTTAGATATTATTTGAGAAGAAGCCCCAGTACATACAACTAGAACAGAACTCTTACCCCCACTTAGGGAAGCTGCATCTTCTTTATTTCCTTTAGGGCTGAAAACTGTTTTACTATACCCAGTAACACATGAGTTTGCAGTACATGTAATAACATCCCTGTTTGCTGCCTCTAGTTCTGTACAGAACTGTATTATTTGATCTTTATCCAAATCAACACCTGCATCACTTTGTTCTGTCTTATTCTTTAGGAACCTCTTTTTAGGACATATCTAATTCAGTAGCTTTTGTTGTATTTTATATATTACATCTATGGATGGAATATATGCAAATAAAAACAAAACTTAGTTAAACATTGTCTCTTCCAATACATTCAGGTCTTGGCTTCACTGCTGACAAGGCCAGGAAGGATGACTGAAATTACCATTATTTCCAATTTCTACTTGATGTAGGAAAGACACAACGAATCTGTATCACAGCTTTATCCAATGGCAAGAAGTTGCAGGATCATCTGATTCCACCTCTGCCCAGAAACCCTTCTGATGAACAAAGCAGTCTTGATTTCCACATGGCATTTCGCACTCGTCTCCCAGCAAAATCAGTGGAAAGTGCAAGATGTCAGAAGCACTGAAAAATCAAAACCTACTATGTATTTAGACTGGAAGCCAAATTCAAACAGAAACAAAAATTATGCACAAACCAACAAACTGCATGCCAGCTTCCATTCTATCACTAAAACATAATTTTTGGCTGCAGGATCAAGAAATGAGATGGAGATCTGATTGGATCTTTTCAATGTTTCACTTTTCTCAAAGTCATGCATACCTCAAGCAGAGGGTTCACAACATCACATGGGTGCCTGGCAATACTTACAACAGCAAAAACAGTCCAGAGAAATGGCTCTACCTCCATATCCCTACAAAGAAGATAAAATAGCAGATGGATAATGCAAACACTGAGCTCACACCATGAGATGCTCTTGAACGAGACCTCTTCTGAAATACCTGTTCCGTCCATACGCCATCATCAGTCAAATGCAGCCTGTAAGAAATGTGGCTACTGCCCAGGAAAATGTTGAGTGCTAGGTTTACATTGCTATCAGCTATTAATCACACAAAGCTCCACAGGAATAACCTCTACAGAATTGAACAGTTCAGATCAAGCAATGCAAATATACCGAGGGGAGTAGTTTTAAGGAACAGCCTTTTGTTTCCAGGAGGAAAAAATTCTTTAGACAGGAAGTAGTCAGTTGGCTCTTAGAACATCCTCTTCATGTTGGGATTCCACACACAGGCAAAGTTTTTCTATGTTTTTAAGAGGTCATGCATGATAAGGAAACAATTCATTTCCTATAGAGCCTACTAATAACAGCATTAACTCTCCTTAATCCCCGGGGCATATTTCATAACCATATCAATATTGCAGGATACATTTTCAGCATGTACTGGAGCAGTCCTAGGGCAAGAGTTTCTCCCTGTTTGAACTGCAACAGTACCACTATATCACCAATCATCAAATCCCAGCATGATGACCACAAGGTCCCAAAAAGCTGCTCATAATAAAAGCATGGGGGAAGGTATTTTCACAGCAGCCCAGAAATCTCTGTGTAACAGAGGGTGAAGCATAACATTGCCCATGTGAAACAAAAATAATATGCTCTAGTACTGGGACTGCATCCATCTTAAGTAGTAGTCTTGACACTCAATTAATAGCAGAGAAACCAATATGGACAATATCTTAGAAATAAGATCTCTGCCTCCCCCAATGAATCGCTCCTTACTAAAGCAGGTATTTCTCTAACTTGGAAAGAGTGTCCCCAAGAACCAAAGTCTGAGCTTGAATTACAAAATAACTGAAGAGAGGGAAATCATTTATCATGGGAAATGGAGTAAAGGGCAAGAGCAAAGACCAGTTTTCAGAGTGAAAGGGAATATTCTGACTATGGAAATACTATGGCAAGTCTTGTGCTTTGGAAGGACCCTGTTGTGGAGGTAATGCCAGCCAAGGGGTCCGTCAAAAAACTAAGCTCATGCCCTTGTATTCAGGTCTTCAAATATTTAGGCTAAGTTCTCTACTGGAAACGTGTCTCTCTCTTATCAGAAACTAAGTGTCTTAAATGATGAAAAGGAATGATCTCAGGCCTTGGCTAGAGAATACCATTTTACTCTTCTTTTCAGAAAGATACTGGAAATGACACTCAAAAAAATTGTTCCACGTATCAAAGCAGTAATTTCAGCATCAACACATTAATGGAATTAGGTTACAGAGACTCTGAATTCATATAGTTTCCTTTCCATGGGTAGAAGACTCCTATTAATTCTGATGGAAACACACACCTGCTAGAACAAGACATTCACTCTTCCAAACAAGAAGTTCTACATAATTCATCCTCACGAAATCTCCCCTCAGTAGAATTGTACCAGGTGGGCATCTAGACGTGTGTGGGTTTTTTTTGTTTGCTTGTTTTCCCCTTCAATCCCACAAAATATTTCCTTTTCTGCAAAGGCCTCTCCAGTATTTTTGAGCCCACTTTGGCACCGTCAAAGTAGAAGACTCAAATACCAGTGTATTCTGACTGCTCTAGAATATGTTCCTAGGCATGCATCAATTTCAGCACAAGCTGGTATAGCAGCTTCTTTTAAACTGCATTCACTTGCACCGCTTCCACATTTAAAGAGGAAAAGCAAATCTGAGGCTGCTGAGAATAGAGGTGATAAAGATCTTCCTTCAAGAGTCAAGATTTAAAAGCATTGGTTATACTGAAGATAAATCACTTGACATTTTTTTCTAACGCAATTTCAAGAAGGCCCAGAACATGGTAAATGAGAAACTCAAATCTGAATTGGAGATAGTCCTTCATACTGGAAGAAGTAGGTGTACATGTGCTTAGTCCGTGTTGCACAGACCTCTTGCCAGGCTGGATGTCCTCAAAGTATTTAGCCCCTGACTATGGAGTTACAAAGGCAAGATAGGCCATACCTGGGAGTTAGTTATATATTTCAACTATCCTAAGACCCTTTAAAGGCCTTGGGCCAGTTAGCAGCCAAGCTACTTGCTGCAACACAACAAATTTGCCTCAAATTAGGAAAAAAGAGCCCAGAGTCCTGAGTCATTGTTGCTTTAACAGCATTCAGCAGAAGTTGCTCTCAAGCTACACACACAGATAAAACCTCCCCTTCTCTCTGGACTATGAGCACTTCTGTATCGTTGCCAGCCACCACCCAGGGTCTGGTGCCAGAGAGAGTTGTATATCACAGACCACACTGTAACCTTCACCTCCTTCCATCCTGCATTCTTGGAAAACAGATAGGTGCAGTTTTATATCTTACCTGATTTTAAAGGAACATTTCAGGTTCTTACCTCTATTTGTCTCTTCATCAGCAATAGCCCACCAAACTAAATGTCTCTCTCCTGACTACCACTTTTTAGATAACCCTGTGAAAAAAAGCTCCTGGCTTTCAGGAGCTGTTCAACAACCACATGTGCTTTTCAGTATCAGCCACCCACCAATAACATAGCTGCATTCACAACCCACGGCACTGTCCAGCAGACAGTCAGTAGCAAAACAACAACCTCCCGTTCTCCTGGTCAGTAAAGCTCCCACAAAACACTCATCACTAAACACTTCTAAAAAAAGTGGGTTTGACTGAGAGAACACAGCTTAATCTCAAATACTGAAGTATCAGTCAAAATTATAAACTTCTTTTACTGCTTTGGTCACATATTTCCTCATTTTCAGTGCAAGGTGTTTCCACAGCAAATGTTTACATGCTGAAAAAAAAAAAAAAAAAAACAGACGGAATGCAGTTCTGAAAAAGAAAGACAAACAGACAACACCGTTATACAAGTTTTCCTCTCCTACTCTCTAAAAATAATAAAACCGTCTTTGTCCGCCAGAGTAGCACTCGCAAACACTCAGCTTTGGTTCAAGCAATCTGTCAAGTAAGAAGATTTGTAAGCCATCCCCTTCTACCTGCTTTCTACGTTCTGAATATTCTAATGAACAGAACGTTCTAATGAACATTCAGAGCATGCATTTTTGCAACACATCTTTCCTATCTCCTCCCAAACAAAGAATTACTCTAGTAGGGAGATTTAAAGCAGAGGGCCTAAACCAAAAAATCTTTAGTATAGTTCCCATACATATTGCCCCCTTATCCTCATTACTACAATCAGATGGCCCCCAAACTCAAAATATTTTGATAAACACACCAAAACAAGCTAGGTAGATATGCATGAAAATATGTATAGCAATGTAGCTTACATTGCTATATTACGTTGCTTATGGCTCTACAACTATTTGGATGGATAGCCCACATTAAGGTGACAGCACCAGAAATTTTCATTAAGCAAGCCCCACTCAAAGATCCAGACCTCTTCTTTGCCACCCATAGCACCTGTATCACAACATTCCTGAGAGAAATGGAATTTCTCCAGTGCAAAAAGGAATAGCGAGGTATATGCACATGCCACTGTGGTAGGTCCTCCCCTGGCCTGGCCCATGTTATTCCACACCTTTCTTACTCAACAGAGTTGCCCAAATACTGTACGGGGAGGTACTACGAAGGTTACTAATTGGTTTGGCTCCAAAGGCTTGAGAGAATGAGACTTGGAAGTTCTGAAACAAACTCCAATGAATAGCTAGAGCATCTCGGGCGCCTCAGAAGTGAGCGAAACAAGACAAAGGCCACAGTCCCTCGAGTACTACATTCCACAATAGATTTACACACAATTGAAGCAGCTGCTGCTCCAGTTCATTCTTGTCTATTGAGAGGACACTACAACTCCAAGTCACACATGCCAGTGTTACACATTTTATTAGGCTCATATTTGCAAGGCAGAAACAGTCTCAAGCCTATGTTGCATTGCCAGACAGCAAAGGCAACACATGCAAAACACACAGAAGATCCCAGCGGTTGAAAGGAAGAATCTTGCCTTCAGACTCACTGAAAAAAAAAAGAAAAAAAAAAAAGTATGTATTGCTCAGGGAGCAGTGCCTCTTTCACACGCTTATAAAGAGATTTTTCTTTCTTTGCAAACACTGCAGTGTAAAACTAAAAGCAAACAATCTCCTGATTTATAAGAAAGAGCTGACAGGTTTTCTTTAAGAGGCAGAGAGAACAGGTTTCCAAGCAGCTGGCAGAAGGCAGAGCCACGACACACCTTTCATTCAGAAGTTGATAAACAAGTTCTGAGCAGCTGGTAAAGCAGGAGAAAAAGAGGGTAAGAAAAGTGTGAAAATAACAGCTCACTAACTGCATCCTTGAGCAAACTTGGAGCATAGTTTTGGTCTGAAGGTGGATTAAAGAGAAGATTCTGAGGCAATGTTCGCTATCAAGCATCTATTCCAGGGATGGCCCAACTTTCTGGCCCCAGAAGTCACATACCAAAAACTTTCATACGATCGTGAGATAAAGATACGCACCACACACCTTGCAGAACCACAAAGCAGTTCATAGGCTGGCCTTGAAAATAAATCTTCATGGCTCCTGCTGCTGCGTTTGATAGGAGGCTGGGGCCAGACACCTGGTTCTAAAGGAAACACCCTGCAATGCTGATCTCATCGCGCCCTGAACACCTCACATCTTAAGCAAGGAATCTAATTCTTCAAAAATCCTCATGCCACTAGGTCCCTGTTCCACATAAGTGCTCAGGGAACTTACTTCAGGGTGCAAATCTAGATTGGCTGAGGTAAATGAATGCTGCACAAAGTTTCTCTTGAGCCTACCTCTGCTAATGACAGGGAAGGGCAGGGATGCAGAACTAAGATCCATGTACTGATGTACTATATGTTAGAAGTAATAATAATAAAAAACAAATAAACAACAACAACCAAAAAAACACCGCTATGTATATTCCTGTAAATTTAACTCATTATAGACTTTCAGGTCGTAAGAATTCCCAGCCAGGCTCTCCATTAGCCAAAAAAAGACTTTTCATATTTGTAAATGGTCAGTTTTCACAGACTGCATCCGGCATCTGCCCCATCCTTTCCCAAAAGGAAAATTGTCATCAACATTAAAGCTGTGATTCCCCAGAGCATTTAACAGACACAGACATAGTCTTACAGGAAAAGCTCTTGACTGGTGGTGCTTACTGCATGAACATTATCAGTTCTTGTACCATACCTACATTGTTCTTAAATTAACATTTGGACAGTGTCACAGACACTGCGGGCTTGTACAGATACTAGTTCCCAGATGAGGAAAGGTGGGACTGTTGCAAATGCATTGGCTTGCCCCCAAATCCTCCCTACACGCACCAATCCCCAGCCATTTCTTCACTTTTTGGAAGGAGGTCTTTATCCCTGGAGATGGTGTTTGATGGGAATTCTCTAAAACTGCAGGGTTTCTCAGAATCGGTCTCTTCCTATGCTTCAGCTGCTCCCACTGCAGTAAAAGGATTTTTTATCCCTGATTTCACTGGGAACAGGATGGGATTTTAGCCACAGAAGAACAGCTAACCACCAACATCTAGTATTTGTCCTTAGGAAGCTTTTTGAGGGCAAATGCTTAGAAAGAAGTTTAATTTGTACGCAAAACCCAGCGAAACCCTTTCCCAGAGGTCAAGCCCTGTTCCCTAAGGCCTGGGAGCAAGCTTTCTGGCTGGACTTTTCCCGAGCCTGATGTGTGGAAGATAAGGAATGCGAATGATTTCCTGCTCAGCAGCATGTAGCTCCCCAAACATCTGACAGTTTACGTACTGCAGACTGTCTCCACAGAAACATGGCTAGAGAAACCGCGATGCTAAAAAAAAAATTACAGCTTTCCAGTAGCCAGAAGCTGATCTTCACTCCCTCACATCCTCCATCCCCTTCTACTTTCTAACTTTTTCTTCTCTGGTGGCTTTCTGGCACACCCAAACGTAAGATTCCTCCTCCCAGCCAGGTCTGAAAGAAATTGCATTAACTCCCACAGCAGTGCTGCAGATAATGCCACTCCCTATGGGATGCTGGAATCAAAGACATGCTCCTGTTCACCACAGCAGCACGTGCCAACTGCCCTGACTTACCACCCTCCTGCAATACATACACTATCTCTCAGATAAGCTTCAGATAAGGGTCCTCAGGCAACACCTTTTTTTTTTTGTTTTGGTAACTGTTTCAGAATCAGAAGTATTTCTCCTCAAGACAGCTTGATTTTTATCTCCTAAGACTTAACAGAGCAAAACAACAGCAAACCCTGACATTTCAAGTTACCTCTAAAACAAGGATGCATGCAGCCCTAAGCCAGAAAAATAAAGCAGGCCCCCAAGGCCTGGAAGGCATGGGTATGATCTCTAAGCAATCCTTCACTATGCTTTTCAGGGTACTTTCCTACCAGGCTATACTCAGAGGATGCTGTTAGTAAGATTCCTTCCAGTGGAATCTCCCAAGATCCCTTGTGGATATGAGTTACCCTACATGGGCTTACACAGCCACTCCGGAGTCGTTCTAGCCTAATGAAATTAGTCCCTGACAAATAAGAAGGATTTGGCACAACACAGTTCTAAAGTCTTAACTAAAACCATGCCTGCAAAGCTGTAACAGCTAACCTGCTGTCTCCAAGTTACACTTTGGTCTTCAGGGCATTCGTTCAAAATGAGGATTAATTGAAGAGAACATCTCAATTAGTGGATGCTTTTTCTGTTCAACTGTATGCCATTAAAGGAACATTTTACTATTTAGAGAAACTGCAGGAAATCCTCTCTCTAAATGCACTGATCCTATCGGACACTTCCACAACCGTTCCCTCATCTCAACTGGCGCTTACAAGAGCAGGCTTACACACATAATCTGTGACCTTCACATGACATGCTTGTACACGGCACACTTGAAACTCAGTAATTAAAATGCAAATTTAAAGAGTGCTTAGCCCTCATCATCAAGGGTAGGTCCTTCACAAAATCGTCCAGCTTCCTTAGCACAAAACAAGCGGCAGATTTCCAAAAGAGAGAGCAGCTGATTGAACAGCTGGTCAAAACTAGAAAGAACTGTCTATTTTTTTTTTATTTT
>VZSV01000012.1:10716149-10750050 GCA_013398735.1 Nothocercus julius
CTATAAAATTTTCAGACTAGTAAAGAGCCTATTAGCAAAGCTGTCCCATGATACAATTAAAAATTCTCTATTTTACACCTCAGCAATGTACAAACAAATGCTGGCTTCTCCACTGCAGCAGGAATATTAAATATAAATATTATGAAGAGAGCTCTCTTAAGACACACAAACTGGATGACTACCAAGGACAGACTGAATGCACTGAAAGCAAAATTTTCTGTGATACACTGGTTCTTTCACGATCATGAAAACCATAGAAGGGAAAGATATATGAAGTTTGGATACTCTATCCAAATACAAAATCAGTGTTCCCTACAAAACTTTGTCTCGTGTTTTTTTTCAGGTGTGGAGGAGCTATAGTACAGGTATTAATCCCTGGTAGAAAGCAAATGGAAAGCAGAAGATTATGCTGCTGGAATGACTGCTTGCTCTTCAGGATTGAACTGGCATGGAAATGGGTCCATGGCACTTGAATGAGATTCTCATCTCCAGTTTGCAACCCAAGTTATAGCTGCGTTTAACCTGGTTTTGTAAGATGCTTTAGTCCCACTGAGGACTCATAAGAGTCACTCTGTTTCAGGATCGCCCTGAAGACTAGCTGAAAACTCTAGTGAACATAATGAGTGCTGCACTCCATAAATAAAGCAAAGCAGATGCACCAGGCTTGCAGTGGTCTTCACTTCGGCACGCCAGCTATTACCACAGCTCACTAAATGGACTAGTCTTGCCAGAATACCTTGATATGACAAGAGCAGCTTGGGGAGTCTGCCTCAAATGCCACAATGCCATACAGAGCATTTGCTGTTCTGTGAAATTTGTTCCATCAGAAATGTGTGCAAGCCTAAACCTCACCACGTTTAGACCATGACGCAAGACTCACCTCTTTGTCTAAACCTTAGCACTAACTGCAGGCTCAAAATCCCCTGGCATTTTTCCCAAAGCTGTATTTTTCTTTCTCCTTGTCCCTGAAGTTTACAAGCACATTGTTAGAGGCAGGTAGAGAGTACAGTGCTTTTCGCCCTACAATAGGGAAACCGCTGATATAAACCATGTGCACACAGTGAAGTCTCAACAAGGACATTGTAAATGCATGTAATGATGTGACGGCTGCTGGCAATCCATGAGGAGAAAAGAAAAGAAAAAGAGGAGTTTATAGTGTCTTGGGCCAGTTCCTAATGGACAAGCTTCCTTAACACAAAACCAAACATTACAGCTGTCACTACTCACATCAGTCAGTCGTCTCCCTAGAACAGCCAAGAAACAACTGGACAAGACACTGACCAAGCTGCTCTCTTTCACCAGCATGTTTCCATAGGGCTCTGCAGTAAGTTGGCAAGAGACAACATAAGGAAATTTGATGTATATTGCCTGCACTTTGCCTGCCACTCTAACATCTTCAGCAAATACTACACTAATTTTAAAAATAATCAGTGGGCTCAAGTTAAAAATAAAATGCAAGTTGGCTTCCATGAGAAAGCAATGGAGCCAATACCATTTATAGTAATTCGATGTGTCACTGAATAGCATCATTTTTAAAAATACACTGAAAGCCGGACATGAAATAACTGGTTAACAGCTCCCTAATCACAAGGGTTTCCTCTGCTACACATTTTTCCTATTTGTCCAATGACTTCTGTTTTATATCTAGTTTGCTAATGGAAAGAGGGGAAGAGGGAGGGGTGGGGAAATTAGCCTAAACTGATCCAGCAGATGCACAGAGCTGGGGCCTCAAACACTGGTTTCTTTTCTGCAGCCACCAAAGGGTGGTGGGGGAGAGACATTTCAGCAAAATTCTTTCTCTACAGCAACTACCGCAGAAACACATTTCCCTCTGTTTGGAGCCACTCAAAATAACTGCAGCTCAAATGCCAGAAGAATATTTTGTGTTTCCTACATTCAGAAAAGGAAAGAGATAGGAAAACATTGAAGAAAGTTCCTAGTGCAGTGGTCTCAAAACAGCAGTAGTAGGCCAAAAAAAAAAAAAAAAAAAAAAAAAAAAAAAAAACACAAAAAAAACCCCTCTGACAACACTAGGGAGAGGGAGAAAAAGGCATTGCTAAAAACCCCATCGGACTATCCCCCTTGTATCCTGCCTTCCTACACCTCTCACAGCTTCTCCCTGACCCCCAGAGCCAGGCCACTGCTCGCTAGGCAGCGAGCCGGGCAGCTACGCAGCTATCCGGGCACTTCCACAGTTCACATCCTGCCTTGAACCACTCAACAGAAGGCAGCGGTGGAGGGAGGGAGGCTTCACTCTGTTATGAGACTATATATCAGGGAGAAGGTGAGGGGATGCAGCACCTGCTCAAGGCTGTGTCCACCTTGGCTTTGCTTCTCACTTCAAGATGCTCAATAAATACTCGATGCTTCTTTAATCTGCCGAGGTGGGGCAGCACAGTGCATGCAAGCAGAAGGTGATTAAGGGAGATGTCCAAATTCAAGTTAGTGGCAGAAGCAAAAAGTGAACACCCTGTCTTGTTGTCTTCCATCCTCCAGGTCCTTAGCACATGTGAGTAAGATTTTGCTGTCACCCATGTTTCTTTACTGCAATAGAAAGGCATGGAAATCTACTATGCTAACCAAGTTGCAAGCATCTTCACATCAAAACTGCCTGTGTTGATAACCCCTCACAGTCCAACATTTGTGTACAGGGCAATACAGTCTTCTGTGTTGTGACGGCTGACATTAATTTCTCAGGTGATTATAGAAAATCTCTTCAACCCAGTTGGAAAGAAAAGAATCATGACAAACAGAGGGATGCTAGTGGCACTGAAATAATTTTGCCTCTGTAATCACTGTGGGTGGGATCTAGCCTCTAACCTATACCTATACCTGCTTAGAGTAATCTGGGCTTAAATCACTTCAGACTTAAACCAGGAAAAAAGGTGTGTTGACCCAATAGCTTCATCCTGCTTTATGAAAGAGATTAGGTGCTGCATTTCCCCCATAAAGGGCCACAAGCTATCACCAAACAATGGCGTGAGCTGCAGTTTCAGGAACAAGACACTACAATGCAGAGCCTTTGCTCTGCATTAAAAAGTCAATTTCCAATTTCACTGGAACCATAATACACATGCAAGCCAAAGATATCATGAGATCTGTTGCTCCCCTTCTCCATCTGTGTCTCAAACTCCTTTCATGACTTGCAGTAAGGAAAAAAATTAAAACGCAGCATTCACAGAAAAAAAACTTTTTTTATAGCAAATAATGCAATACTTCATAGATTACTTTTTCTTTTCTTGCTTAACAATAAGGAAAAAAAAACATAGGGGTTTAGTATAGCTGGTCCAAACACACATGCTCTCCCTTGTGCTGCAGGAAGTCAGAGAAACAAGATGATGGCTGAGCAACGAATGTCTTGGTGTGCTGAGCAGGATTATAAATCAGGGCCTGCACTTTGTATGGAAAAGCAGCAAGCAGACAGCCAAGACCCTTTTCTAAATACATTTCAAAGTGGGTTATTGTGAGGAGTGTGCGCACTATGATCTCAGCTGCCAACAAGTACTTCTGTGCAAAGCAGCCTGCAATCAGGAACTCATTCTCCCAACAATCCAGGCATTGACCCATATTCGTGCTGTGCAGTTAATCTAGTGGAATTAGTGCTGGTGAAATAGGACATATGGGCAGTCCTTGAGACAGAAACCTTATTGACCCAGAGAAAGTGCTCAGGGGCCAGCAGAATTGTAAGATACACACTACGTGCATGCGCCAAAGCCACACGTGCTTCTCTCCAGCTCCCAGAAAAACTAAACCTGGACAATCCAACCTCAGCCTTAGGAAAGGCTGCAAGGACTGACTTTGTGATTCCTAAAGTAATTAGCACAATGATTTAGAAGTATTTTTACAGATATCTTAACACCACTTTACTGCTGAGAGGGGAGGGGAAAGATTTTTTTTTTTTTTTTTTTCATGGACCTTGGCCAAGTGGGATTTCAGGCTGCATAAGGCACTACAGCAAGTTCCTCCCACTGCTTGCTGGAACAGAAGGCCCCAAGAATGCTGATCAGATGTTTTGATTAGTGCCAAATTTGTCTGAGTTTGAAAACAGGAGATCTGAAAACATCTTTATTGATGTTCTAGTCAAATCACAAAGTGAACACATTTTATTTTAGCCAAAGTGCCTGCTGCCATACCTGCCAAATACTATTTTCCTTTCTTTCTTCTCAGGCTATTAAACAGCTCCTGTAGATCCATCCCAGAATTGCTTATTGGTGACAGATCAAAATTTCTACTCAAGATCCGCTTAATGTATCATGAGGATGAAAGCCGCATGAATGTAAAGAAAACAAGGCAGAAGACAACCCTGGACTTAGATCCTACTTTCCTAGAAAATAGGGCGTATAACATCATTCCCCCTGTGTCTTCACAAAGCACATGGACTGTGTATACCCAAACTTTGCAGAACTCCAGGCATATTCCTCAAGCACAAGATAGCAGCATATCGTGCAGCTGTCAGGGAAGTATCCCTTGTTAACATTCTTTCATTTGTTTTATGGACTAAGATTTTGCAGAGAAATTAACAGCTAAAGATAGGTGGACTGGAGGTACGTGCACTGATTGAGTAAACCAGAATATTTATTTTCCTTCAGTTAAGCTTTGACTCAGTTGAACAGTTTGAATCATTATAGTTGAACAAGGCCTATTCATCTCTGCAAATATAACGTTTGCCAGCATTGGTCAACAGAAACCACTCCCTTGATTTTATTTCTCTAAGTTTTCAAATTAAGATATTTCTTTAATGATCTTCTAGCAACAAGCCATCCCACAAACACTCCTTTGGTGGATTTTACTAGAGGATCACAGATTGAAGCACTAGTCATTCATCACCTTTTTATGTCATAAGGTCGCTGCTGGAATTCTACATGACTTATGTGGTCTGCTTCCTCTTCCTCCATTTTCAGCTTAAATCTCCACTCTTCCAGGCTAATCACGGAAATTCTGGACCACTCGGCACTGGCAGGCATTGAGACACATCCACAAGCTCTTCACTGCTGATACCATGAAACTACCAGGCAAGCAGGAAGTAAGTACACAAAGTCACTGGAAAAAAGAACAATTGCTTCAACCAGAAGCAGAAAGCCTCACCACGTCCTTGTATCCTATTCCTCCCTATCACTTCTGCCTGTTGAGAAGGTGTTAGTCTTTCCAAAGAGTGTGAGGAGATAACAGAGACAGCATTATACCTGGGAACCTGTTACTGGATGAAGATGTGCTTATGCTTGCATGCTGCTCCCTGTTGCGTGTTCTAGACAAAGGCTATCCATGTTTCATACAGTCTGGGACATACGTTAGGGGAGAAAAGGAAGATAGTGACTTCTGGCAAGTCTGTCTTCAGCCATGGGAAGCCAGATTGGTACAATATTTACAATATTTATTTACACCTATCTACGAAGGGAAAAACTACAGTTCAGTGCTGGAACAAAAACATTTTCTCCAAGAAGCTGTAAGCCAGCAAGTGGTTACCTCAGAACTGAGCCCTCCATTCCAGCAAAGCAGGGGGAAGAACTCACTATAATGCCTTATCCAGCCTGATATCTCACTTGGCCAAGGCTCGTGGGAAAAAAAAAAAAAAAAAAAAAAAAAGCCCTTCCCTTCACCTCCCATCAGTAAAGCCATGTTAAGATACCTTCTATAAAAGATGACCTCAGTAGTACTACTTTTACTTTTTAAGCCAGTACTGTTCTCCCAAGTTCTCCTGTATCATGTCCCTAGCTTGTTTATAATGCAAGTGCCTTGGAGCGGTGGTAGCTCCTCCTTTTGCTGCTCATTGGACCTTAGTTCCAAAGAGTAATAGTCAAATCTGTATTGGCAACATCTTCTATGGCCGGGCAAGAAGCCCAGGGAAAGCATCAGAAATTCTCTGACCTTAAATATATTCTCTTACGCTTGTTCCACATTCTCAGTTGTAGCTGTTGTTGATCTCAGAGGGATGAGTTTGCCTTTGAACCCATTGATTATGATCCCAAAAATCATAGCAACACCCTCCCTAAATGCTGTCAATACTGGACCACCCAGATCTCCAACAGCAATCCCTGCAGTGATCTCTACTATACTACATGCCAGCAATGTAGGGCTGGGGACTAGATCCCTATGAATCTCACCTTGCCCTTGGGAAGGCTAATCAGTCTGCAAGCCAATGGATAGAGGGAGGCGCTGACCCACATCAATGTTTATTAGGGAAAATATGATGCTGTGCAAATCATTAGCACATAAATTGCCCTCCCATCCCCTCCAAATATCCAAAGGGGAATCCAAATGCTTTCTTCTGCCTCTCCCCTCCCTCCCTCCCAAACCCACAACTTCGCCATTCCTGAAATAGGTTGTAGAATTTCACCTAGTAATACATATAATGGCATGGTTGGACCACTCTGTTATAGAATATACCTAGTATTTTAGCGTGGGGTACTATGGGCTCTACATGTGAGTGGAGAAACAAAATCAAAGCAGTGACACAGGGCTTTTTAAGAGGCAGGGGACTGGGCGAGGCAGTTCACTGAACGAAAGGAAACAAACTAAAACAAATTTCAATGTACTTCACTGTTTCTAACATGCCTCCTGCCTCTGTGTAAACATAACACAATCTCGAATCTGCAAGGATATGGCCTTCATCATAAGAGTTATTTCTACAGCTTAGCAAACATCCTCTCTCAGGTCACTGCTGAATTACTAAATTGCAGATGATCAAATCTAGATAGCTGCGATTCTGCAATGCTGCAGGGAAAACATTTAAGAGTCCTGCTTAAATACAATTTTCCTTCCATTCTATCAAGTATTTGTGACTGAAACAGACAGAAAGCATCTATAGTGCCACAAAATTACAAAGCTAAGCAACAGCCACAAGTTTGAGGCCTCTGGCCAAATTCTTTGCTCAGTCACAGAACAAACAAGGCTGACTTCAGCAGGATTTTGTTAGTGTTTCAAAGGTGCCTTTGGCCTCCAACAAGATGCAAAGTGTAAATGAGTCAACATTTTGATTCAAAAATCCCCTACAATCATTTAAGATTTAAGCAAATCTTAAGCAAAACCCTGATGTGAAGCTTTCTGAATCCTACTAAGTTCCACATGTTTTTGATGACTTTTGTTCGTTTGGAAAGAGTTATTAGGCTCCTCCCCTGCGCCTGACAAATGTGCCCATGCAATCTCTTTCTCAAGCAAATACTTCCAGGGCAAAATAAATCTTGCATGCAAAAAAAAAGTACAAAAGAATACCTAAAGATGTAGTAAGATACAATAGCTAGCATGAGAATTTGTATCTGTAACCTTCAGGATGTAAGTCAATCTCTAACTGACAAGAGTTAGAAAGCAGTTATCTCCCTTCACAATACAGAATGACAGAGTGGTTGAAGTTGGAAGGGACCTCTGCAAATCCTCTAGTTTGACCCCCCCTGCACAAGCAGGGTTCCCTAGAGCATGTTGCACAGGGTCGCATCCAGGAGGATTTTGAGTATCTCCAGAGAGGGAGACCCCACAATCTGTCTGGGCAACCTGCTCCTGGGCTCTGTCATCCTCACAGTGAAGAAGTTTTTCCTCGTGCTCAGATATAATTTCTGGTGTTTCAGTTTGTGCCCACTGCCTCTTGTTCTGTTGCTAAGCTCTACTGAAAATAGGCTGGCCTCATCCTCCTGCATACGTTGATAGGATCCCCTCTCAGTGTTTTCTTCTCCAGGCTGAGCAGTCCCAGCTCTCAGCCTGACCTTACAGGGGAGATGCTCCAGTCTCCTAATCATCTTCACAGCCTTGTGCTGGACTCACTCCAGTATTTCCTTGTCTTTCTTGTACTGGAAAACTCAGAACTGGATGCAGTACTCAGATATGGCCTTATCAGGGCTGCGTAGAGGTAAAAAGCACCCCCCTCAATCTGCTGGCAACACTCCTCCTAATGTGCCTCATTTGCTCTCTAGGCAAGAAGGGCACATTGCTGGTTAGCCTGTCCACCAGGATGGCCAGATCCTTCTCCATGGAGCTCCCTTCCAGCAGATCAATCACTGTTCCTATCAGGTCACTGATAACTTGCACAACACTGGGCCCAGTACTGGCCCTTGGGGACACTGCTAACTCTAGGCCTCCAACTAGACAGCACCACTGATCAAAATGCTCTGAGCTCTGCCAGTCATCCAGTTCTCAATACACCTCACTGTCCACTCGTCTCATCTGCACTTCCTGAACTCGATTATCAGGATGTTATGGGAGACAGTGCTGAAAACCTTGCTGAAGTCAAGGTCAACATCCACTACCCTTCCCTCATCTACCCACCCAGTCATTTCATCACAGAAGGCTGTCAAATTGCATAGGCATGATTTCCCCTTGGTGAATCCATGCTGACTGCATGCTGACTTGAAGTAAAGAAGCTTGAAGGGGAAAAAAAAAAAAAAAAAAAAAAAAAAAAAAAAAAAAAAAGAGAGGTTTTCCTTGCACCACCCCATGGAACCATCTTTAATGACCCCAGGACACAAGACAAGAAATATTACTTCCATAAATAGATATGGAGTATGGGAATCTTAAGTTGTCATTTGTACAGAAGAGAAGATGAAACACCACAAAAGTTCAGCTCATCCTTTCTTCAGCACAATGTTTTTTCTATTTGCCTTGCCAAAATCATTATACTTGAAGATGTAAGCTGATCGTAAGTTGAGTGGGGACAGTTTCCTTTGTTATTGGCAAGCTACTTGTGTGAGGAGCGCAGAGGAGTATGATTTGGCTTCCATTAGAGACAAGACTCCTGCTGAAATGTCATTTTGGCATGACAGTTGTTATACTGAAGCATTTTGCTACTGTAGCAGAACTTCCTAACCTTGCTGTTTCTGTACCAATTTCACATTGATGCCTGTTGAATTTGCTGCCAGTGCAACATCCTGAAATGCTGAGCCCCACCACAGTCAGAAAGGAAAGAGGGTAGAGTGGAACCAGGGAGGGGTTAAAGAAAACAGAGTGAAGAACATTGTACTTGGCTGTACAAGTAACCTGTGGATATGTCTCAAGAAATGTCCTGGATTATCAACTGTAATAAAATCTCTCAATGAGGAAAACAGGGATGTCCTAGAGAACTTCAAGTTCTGGTTTTCTGTGTTCACTTTATTCAAGATTTGAAAAGATCTCTTTATAAAATTAAAAAAAAAAAAGACATAAAAAGCTTAATTTTCTAGGTAGCTAAAGATAGATTTAAGCACTGCTCCACTTAAAAGCAAAATAGCAAAATAACATTCAGGTCAGGAAAGGGAGAACAAGAGTACAGAAACAAAGGAGATTCTTACCTAATTGTTATTCACAGTCTACTTAATTGATAAGTTGGTTATAGAAGCCAGCTGTTAGTTTAAGGGGCAGCTGTTCCTCCATGGAGAATGTATTTGAAAGGAGGAGGGTAAAGTGAGACTGAAATAATGACCAAAGAACAAGAAAGTCCCCAAATTACACATTCATAGCTTTGAGGTGGTTGAGGTAGGCAGCTAGTTGTCAGGCAAGAAGACCTGTGAAAGCAACAGTAGAAAACCCTCACATTCTATCCTCTCAAAATGCCTATGGCATGCCTCTCCATGTCACCCTCCTAAGTCTTAGTTCTTTTTCCTAGTCTTTAAACAACAGTTAGTTATAGCTGTAAGATGTGTACCAGAAATAGCCTTTCACACAATTTGAGCACTAATTACTTCCTCTGAGTTTCAGCAAGACCATCCAAGTTTCCACATAAGATTCCCATTTCTATTGAAACATAATAGTTTAACACGTGAACATTTCTCCTCCTCCAGAACCTGGATTTTGGGTAGACTAGCTGAATGACTAGCTGAGATGCTCCTTTATCTAAAGCAATAGAAGCTTTTAATTTTCATGTTGATATTCCTGATGGTTCACCATGCCAGAAACACAGGACGAGTAACTGCATGCACTTGGACAGGAAGCTACTTGCTATTTTATATTCGCCTTAGCCCCTTCTTGATAACAGCTGAAAACTGCTTTAGTCTCCAACTCCCTGCTTGTTGAGGTTAGGCTGGCATGTTTGCTATCAATTAATTTTGCCACAACATCCAAGTCTGAAAAGCTCGTCTTCCTAAATAGGGACCCACCTCAAGAATTCTAGCATTCCCTTGCTTAA
This sequence comes from Nothocercus julius, assembly GCA_013398735.1. Taxonomy (NCBI): domain Eukaryota; kingdom Metazoa; phylum Chordata; class Aves; order Tinamiformes; family Tinamidae; genus Nothocercus; species Nothocercus julius. Next base: position 10,726,234 of record VZSV01000012.1, read on the forward strand.
GGGGCTTAGCTCTGCTTTATCTCAGGCATGCCTTTGGGATGCCTTAGCTACGTGCAGGGACATAACACAATAAAAGTTTTAAGTAAGGAAAAAGAACAAGCAACAAGCTTTATCTCCCTATCTTCATCATAAAAATGCAAAGCTACCCATATGGCCCACTGCAAAAGAATGTATTTCCTGGAGGCACTGTGCTATCTCACTAATGCACATATGCAAGATGCACTATACAGATATAAAGTGGAGGTCACTAAATCCCACTGCTGCCCATTAAGAAAAAAAAAACTCATATTTCACAGTTAGGAGATTATCACACAGTCACGTTTCACAGTGGAGCAGCACAGCTTTGTTAGGACTTTGCAAAAAGGCAAAAATGTCCAAGTACATTTAAGGTCTCAGATACACAATTTCTGCTTAAAATAAAAAACGTCTGTTTCTGTTGCTCAGAAGAGCTGAATGTGGTTGTGGGTTTGTACAATGATGTGCATGCTTAGCATCATGCCAGCAAGCTTGCAGATCTCTGGTGCGGAGCACGAACACGTGTTCACGTATCCCTGGGCAAAAGCATGCGACTGCATGCCCATCTGCAGACTCGAGTGTACCCATGCTGAGCAGGTGGCGGGGCGAGGGCAGAAACACAAGCATGCATACACGCACCTCTTACCTCCTTGCTGTATACAACACAGATTTAGAGCCTGAGTGCTGTAACTTGGCAGTCAGAAAAGCAAGCCTGATGTTCCTCCTGTAGCAAAATACCACCCAAGCTGCAAAAGCCATCCTTCTTGTTACTCTTCCATTGCATGTGCATGTGGGAAACTCATGCCGACATGAAATCATAGTATATTCCAGGAATGGCTCTAGCTCACAACTGTGGCAAGCTCATCAAAATCGACTTATATCATAATGACCAAGGCCCTGAAAGACATGCACGTACTTTAATAGTGGGGCAAGCAGCCTCCAAAAGAAATCTTGGGAATCTTTATTCCTGTGAACTCCAGCAGAGTCAAAACCACAGTGAGGTCATTTGATGACTGTGGAAGAAGACAGAGGCTTCTGTAGGCTCTCATCCAGTTTGCCTGCACTGCATTAATAACCTGGGACTTCTGACATTCATAATGCAATCCAGTCATTTCTGATAAAAACAGCAGAGGATTATATACATTTCACTATATATGACAGCATCAACTGAGGCTTTGAAGCAACACTATGGGTCTTGGATGGCTTTTTTTGTGTGTTTTTAAGCCACTGGCTGCTTCATTTGGAAACCAGACAGCCCTTTCTGTGATGCGTCTTCCTTCACAGACATTAATTATTTTCTAGAGCATTCTAGGCCATCTAATAAAACAAAGGACTGGAAATGTGAACAATTTCTCTGCCTGTCCAAGTCTGCTACCACTCTGAGATTTCTAAGGAGCCGGAAACCACAGAACCTATCTCCTCCACTTTCCCAAAGCTGTGCCACAGGATCCATATCCTGTCCCTCTGATTTCTAACCCACCAGCAGAACAGCAGAAGCCTCTGGCATTTAAGCAATACTCAACAGGCGCCACTGGAATTCCAGGAACAGAATTAAAAGCCGGTTTTGCTTTTTAGCGACAAGAAGTTTTTCCAGCTAATAAATGCTTTGCAACAGAGACAATGACTTTGTCATCTGTATCAATTCTGAACAGACAAGAAAAACACATCAGAAATCTAACATTAAAGGAACGTACCACTGACAAGTACTGATACTCTAGTGGGAAGAAAAATTTATTTCTTAACAGCAAAGTTGATGACTCAAGACTGAGATGCTCAGAGGAAGCTAGAAAGGAAAAGTTCCCCCAAAACTAACTCCTCATTGATAAACCACTTGAAGATAAAAGAGTCCCCCTCAATTACCGCTGTTCCCAGTTACATAACATTTGGCAGTGAAAGGGGTAGGCAGAGGGTAGCATGAAAGAGTGGAGAAACGGAACTTGGACTAGAGGGGGAAAAGAAACTCTTCCCAATGCTTCAAGCACGGAGAAACACAATGTACCACATGTCATCCAAGCCAATCTTGTAGGTCTGCCATTAGAAACTCCTGCTTCATTAAAAGGGTTAAAAAGACACCAAAACCCTTAGATAAAGGTGCAACCTAATGACAGATACCCTCTCTTACATATGCTTAATATGCTTAGCCACATGCACAGCAAGGAAAAGAACACATCAGCAAGAAATTCAGAGCAACTCCAAACACAAGAACATTTTTTAATCAGATTCCTTCAACTTGCTGCATTGATCTTGATCACAAAAGCAGCACTTTCATTTGTCTTGTGCTCTAGGCAAAGCTGTTACAGAACACAAGCCCCATTTATTTTGAAGCTTTTGGACTGTGAGGAATCCAGACAATTTTTCAAGCTCAGATGCCACAGGAGAAGGGGGAATGATCCCTGGGTCATGCTATTTTTAATGACTGTCTCCCTGCCATGTCATCACTTCTATGCCACTTCTACAGAGGACGGCAGCTTTGGAACAGCTTCAGTGGAGAAGATATGAAAGCCATATAAGAAACAGTAATTAGTGGGTTCCTTCTGTGAAGTGTAAGGCCTCCTCTCCTTAAGGAGTTTGGTTTTAGAAGTTCAGTATAATGGTGAGGGTCAAAGTGTCCACCACTAGTGATCACTGGTGCAAAAATTATGGACAAATGGCATAGCAAACCATTCAAGAATTTGAGGTCCTGTATAAAGACTGAAATATCAAATTTCAGGTTCAAGGGAATGCTTGCCCATTAGTCAGTCCCAAATGTACTGTCCACTGCTTAGGGAAGACAGATGTGCACTACTGAAACTGTTCCACTTCCAGCCTAGTTATATACTATTTATGATCTTTGCAAACATGGACAAGAGAGGAGGGGAGGAAAGAAGGGAGAGCAAGAGAACAAGGAGGAGAGAAGGGGGAGTGAGGGAAGGGAAACCAGGAAACTGGTTATTTCACCATTTGGTTTCCAGTGCCAATTTTTAAGTCTAGGCTCTTGAAGCTTACATAGATTCCTTTGTGCTGCCAAGCTCATGCTTTTAACTAGTGACTTTTACCTAATGCTCCTCCATGCCCTTCCTGCCCTGTCAGTAGAGAGGTTCAGGCAGCTGGAGGCATTAGATGAAGCAGTTAATGCCAGTGAACATTAACTAGGCTAACCCTCAGTAACTGGGCCACAGTTGACCATAGCATTTGTTTCTGAAGCTTCAAGGTACAAAGAAGCACTCACAGAATTTGGTTAAATACAGGCATTCGGGTACAGGAAGAACCAGAGAATCTTTCTGCAGAATAAGAGCAAGCCAAAATGAAGACAGCCTCCTCCCCCACTCCCAAAGACAACATTTTTGCAAAAAAAATGCATTTTTAATGCATATGCTTGATAAGAAACTATGCATATTTCTAGCTGTAATCAAAAGCATGATAGTGGCAGATGAAGCTCTGTCATGGCTAACTTCAACCCAGCTTGCAGCTTGCTTGGGTTTTCAAGTCCACAGGTGCCAAACCTTCACTGCTGTTGGTGTCTAAGCTTTCTAGCCTAAAGTTAACTCAAGTCTGTGTCCACACATCGTGCACTTCCCATCCTAACAATGTCAAAAGAATCCTACACTGACAAACTTCTGTTACTTTCCATAGCTTCATTTCAGTGTTGACTGACATGCATGCTCAAGGCTAGAGATGGAAAGGAAGGAGGTGGTGACTGTAAGGTATTCAGCACTGTATCTGTCTGGCACAAAAAAAGCATGTGCCATCTCTGTACAGTGGCAGTAAAATCACCTTATTCCAGAGAAGTGTAGCGCCAATTTAATTGGCTGTTACATGTTTCAGCATATGTATTCACCCACATGCGTGTATGTGTCCCTCCACAGAAAGTGAGGGAAGAGAGAATTTTCTACTCTATAACTTAAATTCCTAATCTAAACATACTAACTTAGTCACAGAAAGGCACAGCGGAGATGGATTTAATCTTTTTCAATTAGAAAATGAGCTTTCAAATTAATTTGCTGCTTCTTTGATTGTCTCAGATTCCTTTCATGTTAGGGATTCTGCTTAATTCAATGAACAAAGTGCCCAGCTTAAGCCCACCCTACTCTTGCAAGCAGAGAAAGCAGAGAAGGAGAAGCAAATATTAACAGATTGTTATATTCTGTAAAATGCCACATGAGTTTGTGAAATGTAGGGCCAAGATGACTGACTTTGATTTTTTTTTTTTTTTTTTTTTTTTACAATCATCTGTTTTAGGACTCAATTTTTATCAATCTCATTGACTGAGAAAACTCTCTCAGAGAAGCCAAAATAAGCGTGTTGACATCAGCTTTAGTGAGGTCTGGATCCCACCCTTTCTGCTCAATCATATACTGCTCTCCCATTCCACACAGAATTGCGTATGCATATAGAGGCATAAGGTATATGTCCATACAGAGGATATACTTAACTTAGAAATCCATTTTACCAGTCCTCTTCTTTAACTGGTTATCTGTACTTCCTGTCTTGCCACACAGCCCTGATCACAGTCAATTATTCTGCATACCCAAGTCCCTCCCATATCCTCTTGAATTAAGATACACCTTCTTTTGCAAATCACCTCAGAAAGGTAACACAGGACAATCATCTGTTACTCATCAAGATCTTTGCCTGCATAAGAGAATGTGTTTCATAATTAAAATATAATTATGCATGAGGTTAACACAGGAAAGGAAGAAAAAAAAAAGACCTGCTCTGGAGCTGTTCAAAGGGACTGGGATAAGACAGATCTTTTTTTCAGATTGGGTCCAGAGAGGTTGCTAAGAGGGACACTTATTTATTTGCAAGAAAGGGTAAAGTACTGTACACTTTCATTCCCTAGTTATAGAACACACCCAGCACTGGACTATGTTCAGACAGGTTGGGCAGAGTATAGTTCATGTTGATAAAGACCCATTAAACACCGCCTAGAAATGAGAAATGAGGCACTGCTGCCTGCCTCATGAAAGAACTCCATTTAAAGGGAAATTATCTACAAATTAAGACATAGTAATTAGAGAGAAAAAAAAAGACTAGAGGCAGAAGAACATGCCAGTTATGACAGAATTTAATTAAGGAAATGGTATCCATCCACAGCACTGAAATGGTAACATACTCATTATCCAGAATTACCAATATTTCTACTTCACACACACACAGAAAAAAGTAAATCACCCAGGCTAGGACTCCATCGTCTGATTAGTTGTTCTAGTGATATGAAACATGCAGAGCACTTCAAATAAGGAGAACTTACTGTATTATTTATCTTACAATGATCAGGACATTAACATCTTGCAAATTTAAAAAAATCCAAGTAACTGCTATGGAGACTTGTCTTTCCTCCCACTATCCAATAGCAGGTCAACAGCTCAATTATTTTATTTCTTCTTCGGTCTCCCCTCAAGTATTGGTTGTAAGATTTGATTTGCCTGGCAACAGGAGACTCCATCCTATATTTAAAACCTCAGTTCTACTGTCTTCATAACTTATTAGTGCTGTGTAACTATATTCCGGATCTCCATCTTATCTATGGAGCTCATATAGCAAGTTCTGTATCCTGTATAGAGATAGTTTCAAGCAAAAGCAAGGGCAGAATCATGTAACAAATTAAGATAATCATCTTGAGAAAAAAAAAAAAAAACTTAAATCTGACATCTTACATAATGAATAGTCAGAACAAAGCAAGTAGCAAAGCTTTAAAGCTATCAGGAGAATCAGATTTTGTCCAGTTTTGTTTGACCACCAGTTCATTCCTTACCCATCATGAATAGATACAGTCCATTTCCCATCTAACACTGAAATTCAATTGCATTTCAGAGGAATAATTTCTAAACAACACATGAAGGTCTTTCATAAGACATGAAAGTCTTTTGTAAGATCCACCAAGAGTTTCCCTCCCTCCACACTTGATAACAACTACACCTGACTCCACTTGCCTCCAGACTTAGCATTAACAGCCATACCAGGAAGGGCAAAATTGCCTCCTACATTAGGATGCATTAAATGTCTTTGTATTTTGACCAGGAAGCACGTCAGGACAGACCAAGCAGCCAGCTAAGCACGAAATTGCCATGAATGAATCTCAAACACACAATGCCTGCTAATATCCCACAGCCAAATAAGCCAATCTAAAACGAGCACTATTATAAACATCATTGTAACTGAAAACCTCTTTAACAATGAAAGTTTCATAATACACAGTTCTGACTATTTAACTGGCAGTTTAGTTTTAACCACTAAATCTTGATTTGATGAATGGGGACACTGCTCTTCTAAAAAAACAAACTATGAGGTTCTTGTCCAGGTTATGTCACAGCAACATACAAAAAAAATAGGCAGTCCAAAAGAGCTCCATTATACAAGGATCTCTTCAATTAAAACATATTTGCTTTCTGCTCATACCACATTACACTTCCTACATGTCATTGCCTAGATCATCTACCACATTGCTTTGATTCTCCCCTTTCCTGCAGCACTGGGGTGCCATATACACAGGTGATTTCAGGAATGCCTTTTCTTCTTAAAGTGTTGCCACACTGGAACACAACAACCTTGGCCATTTGCTTTAGCCTTCCGGATGAACGATAACCACGATCCATGGACAATGCAGTGAGCTGCATGCACCACTGTGCCAGGAGCAGTGAGCTCAGTGTTATCTATTACAGGTGTGTGCAAGCTACTGAGAAAGCAAATGCAAGAGTAATACCCTGCACCAGACCCTCAAAGCTCAAATCTCTTCAGCATGCTCAATACCTTCTGCCCCCCAGGCAAGAATGATAACAGCAAGGCAAGGAATTTTCTGATTCCAGGAAATTAGATCCAGCAATTTTTTTCCTTCTATGGACATTACATTGCCTTTTAAAAGTACATTTATTTCTGGCCCTGCCTGTCCTGCATGAATCTGCTCCCCAGGATTCTGGAGGGAAAAAGTACAACTAATCCTGACCCAGTAACTCCAACAAGCTTCAGCAGGAATCAAAGAACAGTCTTTGCTTGTCTTGACCCTCTTTAGTTTCCCTGCAACAAGTAAGAACCCAAAAATTGAGAACAGCAGGGGATTGTTTATTGATGTTTGATTAGAGTCCCCAGGAAGCCACAATTGGGTGGACAGTTTAACTGCAGCCTCCTAAGTACCAACCACCAACAGTATAGGGACTGGCCTCTTCTTCTAAAGTCCCAGAGAACTCCTCCGATCTCTATTGCCTGCACAAAGCACCCGAGAGGCCTCCCTGTGGCTCCCAGACTGAACCGCACAAACAGATACGCTGTGTGAAGCCTTCAATACCTCCAAGGGAGGAGTTTCGAGGCGGCACAGGAAGCCGTCGAGCACTTTTCCTGAACCTGTCACACATTTCCGATGAAGGAATAGAGGTATGGGAATAGTACAATAGTACAATTAATGTCACTTCTCCATCTTTGCAGACCATCATAAAATACAATCAGAGCATAAATACATCCTCTGAGCCAAAAAGAGTTGAAAGATTTCCAGCTGGTTTATTTTCATACATAAGTAGGGCAGACTAGAGGAAACAGCCACAAACTGAAACACCAAAAGTTCCACAGGAACTTTAGGAAAAATTTCTTGCCAGTGAGGGTGCCAGAGCCTGGCACAGGCTGCCCAGGGAGGCTGTGGAGTCTCCTTCTCTGGAGATCTTCCCAACCCGCTTGGACGCAGCCCTGAGCCACCTGCTGTAGGTGACCCTGCGTGTGCAGGGGGGCTGGACTAGATGATCTCTAGAGGTCCCTTCCAGCCTTAAGCATTCTATGATTCTATGATCTTTACCATTCATAGTTTATAAATAAAGACTCAATAACTGACCACAAGGGTATGTAGTCCGACAACAGAAGAGTATGCCGGAACACTATCCCTAGATTCTGATTCCTTACCTATGGTCAAACGAAACCTATTTTAAATGTATTTACTGTCATCAGGGAATCAGCACCTCAGGCAATAAGTGATAAAACTTTTAAAAGATGTCTACTGAAAAAAAAAATAAATGACAATTAATAGTCTTCTGCAACAGTCCCAGCCAGCTTTATAGCAGGAGGATTCCAGAGCTATCTTACTTGGTAAACTTCTGCCAGAGAAGGAATAAGCAGTCCACAATGCAACAAGCTGCCATAATCATTGTATGCATACTCCTTATCCACAAAGGTAGCAGAGATAATAAAATAGGACATAAAGGGAAATGCCTTGGGTAGAGCTATCCTAGTTACAGTCCTCCTAAATTTTAAAGACCTCATTGTAACACCTTTCTCTTGGAATGCAATTGCTCTGCATAGAACTGGGTGAAAAATGGTTTTCCTGCCTTGCATCAGGAAAAAAAAAAAAAAGTATTTCTAAAATTTCTTTGTTAATCAAAATAACAAGAGACAAACAGTAAATTCAGAGGGGCTTATAACAGACATTTACCTTCATATGACAGATTCAGCAAGATGTCTCACTACTCTCACAGTCATCTAGCATGTGCCATAATACAATAATCAGATATTTTGTTTTGCCTCTTGCTCCTTTACATCTTTTGTCCCGCTGTCCCAAAATTCCATCGTGGACCTCAGAGATTTAAACTGACACTGGTACATTCCTGAAAAATATCCTGGTTTTGACATACATTCTCTTTTTTGTGAAAAAAAGAAGTAGGGTTTTTTTGTAAGAGACATCTAGCCCTAATAATATCATTTTAAGATCAGTAATACAGAAACATGCTAGACAAACTCTATATTTTTTTTTTTTCCTATGGAGTTTTAGGGAGTTTGAGGAATCTTGTAAAAGATGCCATGGATCGAGACTAACTGCCCAGCACGCAGAGAGGGAAGCTGCACGGGAATGCATCAAGGTCACAGCAAACCATACTCGGCTCGCTCCCTCTCTCCTCCACGCCTACCCTCGTGCGCAGCGTAGCGTGGGATCCTGACAGCAGGAGGTTCCCACTACAGGCCTTTGGCTTCGGCTCTCCGGCAGCCCCAGCACTCCCTGCTCTTCTCAGGGACTCTCCATGTGCTCCAAAGGAGAAAGATTCCAGGCATTCATCTGGGGCTCTGGGAGTCACTTGCCTCATTCCTTCTGCAGAAATGGCTGGAAGGTTGCCCTCAAAGTCTCATTTGCGATCTGCATTCCCTCCACAAGTTTTATCAGCTGGTTCATTTCAAACAGATTTTTACAGCAGGACAGGAGAACTGAAAAGGATGAAAGAACTGGACCAGGCAATTCCTTTGCCTATCCCAAACAAGATCCTCAGATCCAAGTTTTTTTTCCACAAAATCCCCAATGTCTCTTTGGGAGATGCAAAAGCACTTAGGTCCCTGTCTTCTCCCCACCTCATCTTCTTGACACCAGAGTTATCAGAAGGTTAGACATATTCTCTATCTGGTAAAAGCTGAATAGCCACCTTTTCCTGGTTCTGTCCATCTGAGAACTGGAAAGACCAAAAAGCTCTCAAAACTAAAGAATTTAACTAAAGGCATGGTGACACTGCTTTAAAAAAAAGCACACACTGCAAGTATACACACCATTTTAATTATGTTCTCTGTTTAGGAAGGACAGAGATGGAAAGAAAAGTCAAGGATGGTCTCTGATCACAGGAGGACTGTAAGAGAAGGGAAGAATTATTAAAGCTAGAGGCCAATACTGGCACAGTACCAAATAGGCATGAACGGGCAATGAACAAATTCATCTTGGAAATTAGAAGCAGATTTCTAAGTATCAGAAGAGTTAGGTTCTTGAATGGCTTCCCAATAGGAAACAACAGAAGCAAAAGCTATTTAATTTTGAGATGGAGACTGATAAATTTATGAAAGGAATCCTGCAACATAATTGCCTGCAATTAGAGAGAGGCTGCACTCAGTGACTCAGGGGGTCTCCTCCAGTCTTACATACCTCATCCTCAGCTGAGCCAAAACAGAGAAAGGAAAAAAAAAAAAAAAAAAAAAAAAAAAAAAAAAAAAAAAAAAAAAAAAAAAAAAAAAAAAAAAAAAAAAAAAAAGAGGTGCAACAGGATGGTTATTACAAGGGCAAGTCTGCTTTATTTATTAAGCAAATCCATGTTTTCTGAAACAGAATTTATTAGTCACCTGGGAATTTGGTATGTTCAGGTAAAAAATCTGGATCATAAAGACCAACAGATTCAGAAAAAGTTCTATATATCTGTGACCACCTGCAAAGAACAGTATAGAGGTGAGCCTCATCACCAGCAGCCCCCATCAGGCACTTGTTAGACTAACCTGTGAAAGGTAATCTTCACCCACTTGCTTCTAGGTTACAGTTATGAAAGGAAATATAAAAGGTAGTAGATAAGTGAGAAGCTTAAAACCACAAGTCATTTAGGAAGAATCCAAGTTAAACAAAGAAATCTTATAACTGTGAAATCTGCAGATGAGTATAGAAACAATCATCGGTCTTAACACCACACCTGCCTGAGAAACTTTACTGGAAAGAAGTCCCTGAAACCATTAAGAATAGTCAGCAGGGAGAAATTCTTTCACACTCTATTCTCTACATTGAAAAACCCAGGGTAATACCACCCTGGTCTACACACAGAAGAAAAAGCAAAACACACAAAGCTGAAAACGCATGAAAAATATAGCAGTGTAACATAAGAAGTCATCTGTGAACTCTCCCATAGCACATCAAACATGAGGTATTCATTCATTCCCACAAATGGAGTCAACGTTGATCTATAAGCTGCAGCTCTGTATTACACATTTCAGTTTCATGCATTTAAGCCAGACAAACATTCCCAGGGGATTGAAAGAACCCGCTACAGTGAGTTGTGGTTCTACTTTGGATCATATCGCAGCATAACAAATCACAGTTTCAGACACTGGGATAAGGGGCTCAATAAACCAAGTAGCATGATAACTTCATGTATATCCCATCCACACGCACAGCCATGTGCAGGATCAAATCCACATACAGCCCTCCAAAATGATCAGCCTTAGCCACACATATACATAAATCATTATTTATTCACATATAATTGCACATACACAGTATTTACCACATGTTGTTGTCTGAGTATGGCAGGTTATCCAATCCTGCCCACTGATACCAGAACCTGCTTATCAGATCTGATGCTTTGCACCTGAGGAAGCAGAAGACAAGATTTTAAACACAGAAAGTTCTTCTGGTGCTGCCTGTTTGTTCCCATGTTTTTTCAGCTGTGGTCCATATGAAGTGGCCTTCAGAAAGAGAGTCACCAGAACTCTTTAGTAACTGAACAGCTCCATGTGACTGCTCTTCCGCAAGAACTCGTAAGCGCCGAGAATGATGCACCTGGCCCCTAGCATATTTTAGAATTATTGTGGTTTGCAAATTTAGAAGGACAAGCAAGTAGAGGACTATTTCCAACAGACAAATGAGATACATTGAAAAAATGCTGAGAACACATGCACTTTAGCGAGACTAAAAAAAAAAAAAAAAAAAACAGTAACTTAAAGTTCGGATCAAAAGGCTAGTTATGTTGCAAGTAGCCTATAATGGAACTCCAGAATTAATGATACTTGCTCTGGTTCCCCCCAAAATTAAGGTGGCAACATGTAAGGGCATAAAAATTGTTTTACTTTAAAGCATTTCACAGCACCCTGTGGAGATTAACCTAGTTATGTCTCAGCACCCCTTTCTGAATTGTGGAAGGATTCCTTTCAACCACTGAGTAAGAACAGCAAGACTTTCAAGAGAGTTCAGTTATTGCCTAGGTATGAGGAGCTATATTTTCATAAAGACTTTTGCACAGTATAAACCTGATTATTCATGTCATTTGGATCTCTCGCACTATAAAGACTAAGAACATAAAAATGTAACTCTGAGCTATTTTGACTGTCTGGGCATTGGGATATGAGGACAGCCAAATGGCAAACAGCAGTGTAAGTCTCCAAATCCTGACAGCCACCTTCTGTACTTCTATATATTGCTCAGCTCCAAGTTAAAGAAGTTGTCTTCGTTCTAGAAAATTGAAGTGACTTGAAAAGATAAATGATACAGACTAAAAGATTTTGGCTAGAGTACATTCTAAGTTTCTGATTTGTTTTTCACCAACCAGGAACACACAAGTCAACCACCTTAAACATGACACAGCTTAGCTGGCAAAAACACAACATTATTGACTAAAACTTAGCATCACTAGAACTTACTATTTGTTTTGGGTATTTTTGTAAGTAAAAATAATAATAATAATAGTTCAATATAAATAAATCCCTAAGGAGCTTCCAACCCAAACACTGTACAGTATTCGGCATTGAAAGAATTGTTAGCAAATGAACAAGAAACAGGAAGCGGGAACTACCTGGCCAAGTTTCACTCCATAAACTGAGCAAAGCATAATTAAAGAGCAACCAGCACAGACTGTGAAAAACCAGATTCCAATACAAGCATATGTTTTTCTTAGTAATTATTCTAAGTGCAAAAAAACTAATCATTATGCTGGAAAAAATATTTAAGGAAAATTATTGTTCAAAGTTCAGCTAAAAAGGGAACCAGACATAGATACATATGCAAATCCAAAGTTTGCATATTTAAAATTTTTAAAAATACGTTTAATTTTTTTTTTTTTTTTTTTTAAAATATGCCTTAACAAAAAGTTTAATCTGTGCCAAAGTTACTATTCATCCTTCTAGGTTTTACCACAACTCCTATTCTGCTATTGTACTAGGCCACATTCAAGCCTGAAGTTCATCATCTTTGACTCATAGATGAGCTTAATGCACACAGACTTTCTAGAGAGCATCTGGTTGTGTTTTTATTTTTGTTTTTTTTTGGTCCAGGCAAAGAACGTAGACCCTAAGAACACAGGACCTGCATGATGCAAATAGACTACCAAGAAACCACATTAGGAAACTGAGTGATTCAGAGGTCTGATAATGGAATACAGTGTCTCCTTCCAGGCGGTCACTAGGCTGAATCCATATCCCTGTTGTTATCCAGATGACAAACAAAAAACATTCCCAGCTGCTCCCATGAAATGAATTGGTCAAGGTTGCCCTGCTTACTGAGTGAATACATCATACTGTGATATACCACTTTGGGGGGGGGGGGGGGGAGACCAGAAGGTCCCCAATTAGACCTAAACAGGTTCCTGAAGAGCCTGAAATTCTGAAGTTCATTTTTAATCCCCTGATGGGACCAAAAACACAGCTAATGAGCAGCCCTGAGGAAGCTGCCTCAACCACTGGCCAAAATACCACTTTCTCTGTGGTTACACAAAGGGACTGTGATCTTGCAGGGTTGTCAGTTTAGCACCTTTCACTAGAACTGGATTAACTGTACCCTCTTAAAATGAAAGCAGAATAAACCCAGCCCACTGGTGAAGCTGTCCTTGGTTACCGAAAGGTAATAATCCATCAGTTTAGAGGGATCTGTGCTTAACAGATGAACGCATGTGCCAAGAAAGGCAGTTTGGCCCCTGCTCCAGCGTGCCCTTCCATTCAAGCAAACTCAGCTTCCTGCCTTTTATCACACCCAGATTTGGCATATTTAATCAGGTCACTGTTCATGTCACTAAAGTATCCAGTTGCTAGAAAAATGTTTTGTTTGCCTACCACTAGATATAATTGAGCCTTTAGAATATTTTCTTCATTTCTCTCCCCAAATTCACCATTTTGATGCAAACACTGAGAGTTTTTATTTTATTTTGGGGGTGCTCTGGCTATACTAAGATGCACTTCAAAAAAAAAAAAAAAAAAAACACTCCAGAATTTCTGTGCCTTGAGTCTTGTACCTGAAGGTGTATGATGGTGCCCAGACAGCTCTAAAAGGTATAAGCAATCAATACAAAAGTGAAGTACTAGTGTATGCACACATACGGTATTTATAAAACTGCCTCTGTAAGGGATTCAGGGGTTATTTTCTTAATTAACTGAAAATGATAACACAAGAGCTTTTCATCTGGCATGAGCTTGGGTTTCACCAGCTGCTGGAAAAGATTCTCTTAAAGGACTGAAATTACAGCGTTTCTCCATGTACTTTTGGTGGATTTCAAAATAAACACAGCTACATAATCATGCTGGTTAATAGACAGAAGTAGGTGAAGTTACAGGTCCTGATACATCCAAAAAGAAGAACTGGATGCACAGTCTGATTTACCTATCATATTAGCTAAACTACAGAATACTCCATTAAAAGAAGTGAAAAGAATTGGGAGGGGCAGGGGCAAAGAGTGCTGTCCTTGGCCTACCTGTTGTACATGAATATTGCATTATACACAACACAAGGGACAAGTCATTATGGCATGGTCCTTCTGTCTCACCCTACCAAGGATCTCTTGCAATGCATGAGAGCAGGAAACTAAAAATTATGTAGACAAAGGACTTGAGAATTAAGAAACTCCGTTTGAAAGACCTTCTGCAGACTTTGCACCTCCGTTTTTATCACTATTTTCCTGTGACTGTATACCTCTCTAAGTCACCAGTTCTGCTGTAAATCACTTAAAACAACAACAACAAAAAAGGACAATTTGACAAAATAGTAAGCTACAGCTACCACTTCATCTTTTTTTCTTCTCAGGTGGGACTTTTATAACCCATGGGCTCTTGAAATTATCCAATCATGAAAAAGGAAGGGGACTCTCAGCAGGATCCTTATTGGTTCCCTTGGGGTCTAGAAATTCCTCCCTCACTTCCCTATTCCCTATTTCATGCTCTAAAAACATATCAACATGATACACTCTTTGGCTATGTACATAGAAGACTATTTCATGGAGCAGCAAAGAGGACAAAAGGAATTTTGCAGTGATTTACTGGCTGGCAAGATAACTGCAGTATTTAAATGTGATTATTTAATGATACATTAGGTCACTATCATGTTTTTGTAAGTATAATTACCTGGTAGTGAGCCTAAAAGTTTTTGAAAGACTTTGGTTCATTATTTTTGACATTTAAGAAATAATATTCTCCATAATGGACACACAGATTGAAGTTTTCCAAGGATTCTAAGGAACCATATTAAGAAAAGAACTTTGGAAAAACAGATAAACCAAAGAAACAGCTCAGTCATCAACTGTCTCAGCCACAAGATAACAGCTATGCATATGTGAAGAGGGGAAATAAATGAATTCCTTAGAGGATGCTCACACACACAAACACGGGGAGATTCAGTGTAGTCTGTCTGGAAGACTCGGGACTAGCTGCATATGGGTATCCACTCCACTTAAATTATTCTCTGGAGAGAACATTCCTGCAATAATTCCTTTCCATCTCCATCTTCAGACCTATTCAATCTTATTTCCTTCACTTCACCTTCTCTGCAGGTCATTTTTTGATACTGCGCAGGGCAATTACTTGAGAGGTTTCCACATAACAGTCCAAAAAATATCCTATGTGATGGAAAAGGTGGCATTCCAAATGATTGTCAGAAGTAAAGGAAGCCCAATAAATCCTGAACAAGCCCCCTCGAACACTGTTCAGTTAAAAACGGTCTATTAAATCTGTTAGTATACTACCCTGCCTCATTCTTTGATATCAGCACAGTGAGTCTTCCAAATGAAACTGAGGAACTGGGAGCCTGCTTCTGGTATATAAAGCAAAAAAAGATTTTACTAACAACTTAAAGCAAGACCCGATCCAACTGAGCTTCACGAGCACCACACCAACCACCTGTGACAACACCCTACACTACCTGAAGCTAGAAGAGTTCTTAGGGAAGGGATTTTACTGTAAGCTTCATTCAGTAGGCCCTGATAAGATGCTTGATTCTGAGTTAAGAACCTAAAGATTGGTAAAAGAGATAGGTAAGTCAGACCTAGCCTAGTAATATTAAGTACTGATCTGTCAGTAATTTGATGGGTAACCACAAGCCTTGCTCTGGTCAGACTCACCTAGGAGAGCTGCTGTCAACGTAAACATGGAGCAGCTAAGCATTCCAGGGGCAGGCACAGAATGTCGGCCACTGCCAAAGCTGGAAGGATCGACTTAACGATTAAAAAGAGCATCCCCTCGGTAATGAAAAATGCTACTCAAGGAACCACTGTTTCTTTAATTGGGCATAGATAACAGGTGAGGGATTTCTTCACATTTTAATATCACACACATATGCCACATTAAGCTAATGTGCTGGAGACTCTGCAGTTGAACTCTCTTACCCCAGCATCAGCTCCTGACACACTTACAGTGTGGACCCTGAGCTGGAAAGTAACTCCCAAAAAAAAAAAAAACACTCAGCAGTAAAATAAAAGTGGACATCCTAAAGTAGATTTCTCAGCAGAACAGCAAAAAGAGGATCAGCCATACCAAACTTCATCGCTTTTCTGTATTAACACAAATGTTTTTATTTAAAATATGGACAAGCAGGAAACTATTTCAGTTGAGCTGAAACCACTTTGTGTACCGTATTAGAAAAGTTACGGAATACACAGGAAGATGCAAGTGGTAACAGCTTAACTGAACATCAGTGACGACAGAAGAAATATTCTTAATGAAGAAATTAGAAATTCTCCTACCAAGAAAAGCACCTCCTAGGTGCAAACGTGTCTCAGGATGTCTGATACATTGATCTACCTTCTCAGTGAATTTGCTCTCCTGCCCAGGAGCTTGGCATGTCCTACACAGCACAACAGGAAAAGCTGAGTAAACCCATCAAGTAGCCTGTAGTAGGAAAGTGAAGTAGAAAATATCCTCAGCAAGTTACTGAAGTTGCAACTAGACATCCAGCTAGTGCCTGTTCCACCAAAAGAAGTGGCAAATGAGTAAAATCTATATTAAACTAAAACGACAAGGGTGAACTGAAGAGGGAAATCTTGCCTTCATCCAGCACATCATTTCAAAGGGTCATTCATACCTGGATCTCTGACGAATGACAGAAGTACAAAGAGCTTGCTTCTTCTCCTGAAAGATCTACTACCATCTCAAGGACCCACTGCCTCACAGTAACTTTTAAGAGCCTTCTGTAGGTGAGGAGGTTTACACCTGCTCATACACTGCACTGCTTCAGCAGATGTAGTAGCAGTCTAAACTTTGCAATGAGGTGCAATAATTGGGAGTCTGAACAACTGGGTTCCATACGGTCACTCACTTCTAACCTGCCTTGCCCAGCCCACCTCATGTTAAGGACTCAAAACCTGCAAATCTTTCCACTCCACCAAAAGTGACATTGAAGTAGCAGGAAAGAAGGCAGACAGAAACATCTGGTTGTTGAAGGTACAACCAAAGCCACAGACTAGAGCAGAAACATTTCATTCTAACAGTTGCTGTAGCAGGCGGGAACTTAACAGCTCTGATTTTCTCTACTCTGACATTGTATTTGTTAAAATAACACCTTCATTCCTGTAATGTCTTTCACTCAAGGAGTCCCCAAATCTTTACTCCAAAGAGCAACAGAATGTTATTGGATACACCTGGGTATGCATATGTAAGTGTACACACATAGATGTAAGGACTGTGTCCTCTCATTCTTGTTTATAAATGAGTAGCACATGGCACAGTCACCAAGCCTCTTGTCCCAGCACCAGAATAGAGATTTCTATCAAGAATTCTGCGTCCCTACCCAGACACATCCCTCTCCCTTCCCCCAGCTGCTCGATGAGAAGCCCTTCAACAATGAGAGTTTATGGGTCCCCTTATTATTTAGTTTATAGATCTCCAGCCTCTGCATCGCCTCTACGCTGGATACAAAGGATGCGTTTCCATATCAGATGCCTAACTCCAGCCTGCAAATTGATTAACACTGAGTAATAGTTCTTCCTTTTCTCCCACACCATTACTGAAGTAATGTTTCTGTCAGGAGAGTCTGCACTTTCCCTCCCTTCCTTTCTCCAGGCTGACCCCATGCATAAAACACATTCCGAAAAAGATAACAGGATCATAACTGAGCTCTGATTTCTAATTAGAGTCTGAGCCGAACAACAGAATTTATGGTTTTCTTTTTAATTCAGACCGATCCACCTTTTGTGCCCTTGAGTTACAAAAAGGAGAAAAAAAATTGCACAAAAATAACAAAAGGCGCATGGACTGCTCTGCCTGCACGCCGCACACTGCAGCGCTCCGCACACGCGGTAACTTCTGCTTTAGTTGTTCAAAACGGTTTCTCTCTCCCGGGTTTCTCGCCTCGCCGAGTCCCGCGAGGCCGCCGCGGCGGCGCCACATGCAGCAACATCGCCCCCTGCCCGGGCCGCTCGGCGCTGCCTCCCCGCCGCCCTCCCCACCTCTGGCAGGGCAGGGAAATTTAAACATACAGCAGCACCTCGCTCACAAAGATTTCGGCATCAGGATTGCCACTGGTAACACGGCTATCTGGGAAAGCCACCTGGTGCCACGGCACCCATCTGACTGCCCTTTAAAACTGTGTGGCGAGGATGTTGCTTTTACTCTGCAAAGTGAATGACAAATCATTTCAAGCTTCGGGAGAGTCTATTTCTTTTTTTCTTTCAAATCTCCCTCTTGAATCATCTTCACTGGAAAAGCCAATTGCAGCTCTTAGCAGTTTTCTTTACCCCCGCATGCAAAACCATTTGCCGGTTTTCCCTTCCCAACTGTGGCAGCCAAACGTCAACGTGGAAAATGGACTTTAAACCACGAGCGCGGCCGCTGAAAAACACGCAAGATTTTTTGCACGTTTATTTTGCCTCCATGTTTCCCCAGCTGCTCTGCTGAGAGGACAATATAAAAGCTGCCTGCAAAAAACATCACGAAGTAAGAGACTGGAAAACTGCAGCGCGAAGTAGGAGGATGTGACTTTAGCTTGCCTTACCAATCTCATGCAGCTGTGTATTTTCCTAGCCGCTTTTCCGAGCCGCTGAGCTCAGCGCTCAGGAACGTCCATCCCGTGCGCGGGCGCCAGGCAGGAGCGCCGCTCCTCGCGCTGCTGCTGCTGCCGCTGCCGAGCGAGCGGAGCCGCGGCGGCTGCTGCTGCGGCTGCTGCTGCGCGCGCCCTCCCGGACACCCGGCCCGGGAGCCGCTTCCCATTGCGCAGCCCGGCCCGGCGCCGCGGGCTGCGGGAGGCAGGGCCGGCCCCTGCTCCCGGGATGCGCTTTCTTAAAGGGACCAGCCCCGGCCCGGCAGGAGCCGCGTCCACAGCTGCCGGGACACGCAGGGACGCAGCCCGGGAGGCGCGAGCCAGGCCGCGGCAGCAGCGCCCGACGTGGCCCGGGGAGAACCCCCTAGGGCCCCCTTCCTACCCAGTGCATCGGGCCATGCTGCCCCGAAGTTCTTACTCCTCACCACTGAGGGGATGTGATTAAGCAAATAAAAGGCTGTAGTTTCCCCTGTTTTCCTCCTCCTCAGTCATTCTCCAGATAGCTTTAATCCTGTGTAAGCCACTGTTCCTAGCACGTTTTCCACTTTCTGACTTTGCTTGCAGCTCTATCTGATGCCAACAGCTAAACGGGGATGGGAGACTTGTCTGCCTCATTTGTGTTGCTGTCTGCAGTGCAAGAAACCACATTGCCAGTTAAAGAGCAATGCTGAAATTCAGAGAGAGTAACAGCATCTGCAAAACCTCTTTCTCTCGGCTCATGGAAATGTATGGTTTGCTCCTTGTACATGCAAGCCATTTGTTTGCCTTACTATAACTGATCTCTCATGATGACAACACCAAGCAACATATCACAAGGCAAAATCATATATATACAAAATCATGTCTAAGTCAAATGTATTCTGATTCTATATATATACACAAATATGTATGTGTGTGTGTATATATATGTGTGTGTGTGTGTGTGTGTGTGTGTGTGTGTGTGTGTGCCCCTGTATACACATATATACTCACACTGGTGCTGCTAGAGAAAGCAAGTTATACGGGAAGAATATCACCTTCAGACCAGTGGCCAAAACAAACAAGGTGAAACCAAGTCACCACTGTCAGGCTCTCTCTGCCTTCATTTATACCAATGCGCAATGAGGCCAGCATGGGGACATACTACTAGCAGCCTAAAGTAGTATCTTTCTATCTCTTTGGTCCTGTGGTAAAAGATTACCTGAGTAAAAATCAAAAGGTGAATCCACCTCATTTAATGCTAATGGTCCTCCACAAACAGGCTCAGTAGGTACCCGCTAACTACTGACATGTATATGGTCTACCCTGTAAGTAAAGAAGCCATTTAGACATGCTACTAAATTATAATCCTCAGCATTAATAGCTTTGTATTAAACCATGGGTCGCATCAACGTTCCTCTAGCATGAGCTGTACTGTGCTCCTGCCTTTCTCAGCATAAAGCCTGGGAAAGCTGTATATGATTTACACATGCAAATTACATACATGATGCACAGTAGACCAGATCTTCTAACTCCATCAGTGCCCCTGTCAGTCCACATTGTCCCATTGGTCTATTAATCCTCACTTTCCACGCATATCTCTGTCCACTGCTTTTTTCAGGTCCCTGTCCCTTTGCTCCCTGCTTCCTCCTCCTGCAAGCCAGATCCTTCTGCAGCTTGTCTCATTTTCTCTTCCCTGACAGTCCTGCTTAACTACTGGCTTGGTTCCCCCCTTCTCCCCTCCGTCCCCTCGGTTTCTCTTTGGAAGAG
This sequence comes from Nothocercus julius, assembly GCA_013398735.1. Classification (NCBI taxonomy): domain Eukaryota; kingdom Metazoa; phylum Chordata; class Aves; order Tinamiformes; family Tinamidae; genus Nothocercus; species Nothocercus julius. Next base: position 10,746,674 of record VZSV01000012.1, read on the forward strand.
GAAAGAGCAGCTGAGAGAGGAGGCAGTGATTAGCTAGTTCCTGCTCTTGCCTTCTCCCTACCATCCACTTCTCCAGGCAAGGTGTGGGAGCCAGAGGCCATAGGCAGCCCTGGCAATTAACCTGCAGCTGCAGGCCAAGGCTGAGGTTGGCTCCTCTCGTCCCGGCATTACCTCCCTTCTCAGCACATGGTACCATTTATTATGATACGGTGCAAAAAAGACACGTGGCCTTTGTCTTGCTCTTTAGCTAGATGTTAACAAAACACTCACCTTAAAGCAAAGCTGGTCATCCAGTTGACCCCTCAGCTAAGATTATGCTGATGAGTTCAAAACAGGCAGAGTTTGTCTGTTTGTATTTGTGCCATAGTGGCTGCATATTTGGATGGCAAGGACAATGAAGCTGAAAGGAAGCTGGGACTTTGAGGAGCTAAAGCAATGCTCTGTTTCTCTACACACACAAAACAAGTAGAGGCAAAACACCAAAGGTGCCCAGCATGAAACAGGCTTGTGCCCCTGGACTGGATGCTGAAGCTGCCATAAATGTTAAGATAGAGTATCTCTTGCTCCTTACATATGTTGCTCCTTACGCTCCTTATAATCCCATGCGAAATCTGCCACCCCTCCCACAGCAGCATCTGGATGTTCCATTGACAGAGCATTGTCTAATGGTTACAGCACAGCTCCTGGTTCCTATTACTGCCTGCAGGAAAAATGTGTGGTTTATTAAATTTAGGATTTAAATAAGGATTTGTATTCTGCTGCCTGCCTCAATATTGACTCAGTACATGAAACTGGATAAGTCATTGCTTCTTTTTGTGACTCTGTTTCCCCTAGATAGAAAAAAAAATGCTATGCTGGGGTGTTATATAATTCAGTACTTGTATTAATAACAGGCGGGGTGAGGGCTGCCAGAGCAGCCAGCTTTTTATTATTATGCAGTAAAAGCTGCAGATACTTCAGTGAAATCTAAAGTATGGTAATTTGCAAAAATAAATTTGATTCTGAAGAGCAATTCCCCTTGCACAAGAGGTGACAATAAGAACAATTTTGCTATCTTAGCTTATAGGGGACAACAAACCTGGGGAAGTCATGCCAAAGCTCCCAAGAAAAAACAAACCAAAACACAAACAGATGATGTGCTACTCAAAAAACAGATTCCTTATACAATGCAAAAGCAAAAACTTCTGTGAGATATTGCTCCACCTCTGGAGATCCAAACTGTTTCTTAGATCAGTTGTCACAACAAAAGGAGCCGGGTATATTAACATAAGAACAAAAGTGCCCATTGTGACTGGAGCCCCGGTACCAGGCTGCCTGCTCGGCTGACAATGGGATTAAACACTGTGAGTTCCCGGACTCAGCTGCGTGCCTCGCCTGACACCACCACCCTGGGCAGCTACAGGGCCAGAGACTTCTCCTGCTTTGTCACCACAGGCTACGGAAACAGCAAGACCGTAAGCCCCTCCCGGCAGGGATGTTTCTGCTCATCTCCCACTCTCTGAAATAGCACACAGAAATGCTTAGAGCATTTCTCAAGGGCAATACCATACTACGTACCATATAACGTTCCTTGATGATGGCTTAAATTGGTGTACCAGATATTTAATTACTTCTAGCCATTTTTCATATATATGTACAGGCTTGCCTTCCATATTAAAAAACGTCCCACATCACATAATGTTCCCCCAAACTAGGCATGTTTAGATACAGTACTTTAGGTTAACCAGTTACAGCGATCTGAGCTAGCAAGTACATTCGGTACCCATCATACTAACATATGAAATGCTGCCTTGGACCCTTTTGGGAATGGCCCATTTCAGTTTCATCCTATTTCCTCTTCACAGATCCTTCCCTTTCATTTACTTCTCAAGCCCGTTATAACCTTCTCTCCTGTATGTTTAGTTTTAGTGAGCAATCTGCATGAATTGCATGTTGGCAAGGGAAACACCCAAGCCCAAAGGAAAAGCAGTTGGTATTTGTTGCAACCCAGGTAACATGTGGAAAAACAGAAAAGACATTTATATTTTTTTTTTTTTTAAGAAACGAAGAAGACTTACAAGGTGCTAGAAAGTGAAAGGCAGACACAACCCAATTGAATGAAAAAAAAAAAAAAAAGTACTTATCTTTTATAAGAGTTGTCTCATTAGTTTCTCTCCTTAGTTTTGCTTCATATTTTTAAACATTTTGAAAGCAGTACTCTCTTTTCAGATAACAGCCCAACTCAAACATGAATCCTCCAAGGCAAGGGAGACAGAATCACCTAGAATGAGGTTAAATTTCCTTCCATCAAAACCCTGATCAACTGCCAGCCATGAAGGTCATTAGCAGGTCTTTGACTACTGTAAACAGTTGTAGCCAGCAAGTCCACTCTCATTTCACTCTGCTGCTTTGAAGAAACTGGAGTTTTCCTCGCATCTAACACTTCATGATCACTTCACACCTGTCTGTAACACTTATTTAGCCATCACTGACCAGCTTTAGAAAGAACAACTCACCTGAAATTCAGATACTTTAATTTTCTTGCTGCTTCCAGATTAGCAAAATAGGAAGATAAATAAAGAATGGAAGTAGGCATTCAGAAATGATGGGGCAAGCAAGGGAATCCTCCATTTTACAGATCAGTGGGCTCTATTTTGCTAATCTGGAAGCAAAACATCTCCAAAAACATAAAATGAAAGAAAAATAAAATCCAAAACTGTGTGCTAGCAAGTGGTCACCTCACAGAAATGTGTAGCCTGCAAACAGGTGAGCTATATCCCAGTCACTAGTAACTACATTTTATTGGCTAGATCTACTAAATACCTGAACTAGAGGGCTGGAAGGGGCTTTTTCTTAGGTAGCTGCTCCAACAATATCTCTGTATAGTAGCATTCCTCAACCTTCTTCATTTTTTGCCTTTTCTTTAAAAAAAAATCTGAAGACCATTTTATACTGCATTGTAACACAGGCTTTCGCAAAGAACTATCTAAAAATAATTTGGGGGCCTCAAAATTCTTTTTTTTGCTTTTATTCCCTTCCTTTTGTGTGCATGGATTTGTTTAACTTTGGAGAAAGGAGAAAAAGGAGTGCTGTTTTAAATTTTGCAAGTGTTAATCAAATACCTTCTGATGTTGTATCAACTGCCATTGAATCAGCAATAAACTAGATCAATGTGTCAGTGTGTCTTGTTTTGATCAAGAACAGGAGATTAATGCAGTTAGAAATTAAGGCAGTTTCTGGCTATGAACACAAAGACCTCAGTGACTTCCACAAAAATCAAAGCAATGTCTATGCAAAGGAACAGAAACTAAACATGTACACAACATGACAAGTTAGTGAAGTGTCCAAAGGCCTCCCCAACCCTGCCACCAAAAAAAAAAAAAAAAAAAAAAAAAAAA
>VZSV01000012.1:10750381-10764518 GCA_013398735.1 Nothocercus julius
AAAAAAAAAAAAAAAAAAGAAAAAAAAAATCCAGTAAAACAGTCTAACTCCACTTCTTACTTTGATACAGGGTCTAGGACACATTGTTTACTTTGGTTCACTTTTGATTAGCACAGGACTAGAATAAAGAAGTAAAGACTGTCTTTAAACTACCTTAGTGGGACCCTCTGGTCTAAAAATGTTTTGGCCTATTGTGAATTATACTTAGTTATTCATAGTCTTGAAACAGCTGCTCAGCAGGTAGAGCACTTCAGATAGATCTTTTCTTTACAGTAGTGGGGATGGAGCTAATACACTGCTCCCATGCCACCTAAGAAACCTGCTTCCTTCAAGGCTGACTGCAGGCTGTCATTCTATAAGCTTCTGACTGCTTCATAGCATCTCATTGGATAAAAAACAGCAGGACAAGTCCTGGTTCCATCTGTGATGTGGGACAGGGGACAGCATTCACTTACTGTGTATCCCTTGCAGAAGGGCTAGAAGAATTTGTTATGGTTGGTGTGGTTTGCTAAATTCTGATTATTCATGTCCTCTGAAGGTTACATGCAAACTAATTGCCAGTGCTGAACCCTTAGTATGAAACTGAAATCAATTAGGAAGGCAGCTGACCTTATTATGGCAATTAACTGGAAATAACATTTAGTCTCCGTACTCTATTGCCAAGCTCTTTATTCTGGCTTTGTAGGGCTTGGATGTTTTGGGGTTATTTTTTTCCTCTATTGCACCACTCTTAATCCACCCTAATTTTCCAGGACATAACATAACTTCCATCACATAGAATCTTCCCTTATTTTGTGACACACAATTTCCTGGAGAACACTTGGCTTTCCTTACAGGAATTCCTGTATACTGAGGAGTCCTGGAAACTGGACAAAGTTCCTACAGAAAGGTGGTTCCTTGCTCTCAGGCAAAGGATGTTGAATTGCTGTCTTGGAAAGCTGGTTGATGGTGGAGGTGAGAGGGAGGGTGTGGGAAGAAGAGAAGAAGGGTAAAATCATCTTTGCTGTACATGGCCAGGTGGTTCAGTTCACTACGAACCCAGAGTGCCCATGCAGCAGTGGGTGCTGAGGGGTACATATGTGATTAAGAGTAAGACTGAGTTACTCAGGAGAAAAATGCATCGGGGTCTGTATGTAGGGGGTGTCTGGGATATGGCGGTGGACACATCCAGCAGCCACAAGGCATAATGCCATCAGTGCCGGGCTGAGCCAGGAGAACACCCAGTGTACGCCAACAACGTGCTTAACAAGGCTGTGGCCTTGACGCTGCAAGAGAGACACAGAGACTGGGCACCTAGAATCAGTGTTTTCTTATGGGCTTCTGCATGTGCCAGGGGAGAAACTGGTCACTTTGAGGGATGTTGCTAATCGAGAATGAAATAGTCAATTTCCTAGAAAACTTTACAGATGTAAAATGCTAATGTTTAAAACTTCTGGGGAATAAATATGTCTCTCTTCAATGCATATTCATAGCCAGCAAGGAAAGTGGAGCTGTGAGCAAAACATTATAGCTTATTTTGGGTAACAGAATCTAAAGTTTAGAGGTTATATTTTTTTATATCAGTTGTCTGTGATGTTCTAAGCCATGGGAACCTCTTAAGATATTGCCAGAACATAGGGGCAGGATCTTGCTCCTGAAAGCACCTGCAACCTTAGTGCTTGATTCAGCAGAAGCAGGACTGAGCTTGGCCTCTGTCATCTAATTCACCATTGCCCTGTCACTTTGTTCACTCATTTACCTCAGTGTAAAGCACCCACCACCCTAATTTGACAACATTTTACAGTTTTATTGTGCTCATGTAAATACTGCTGCAGTGTGTGTGGGCACAGAGAACTAAATTACATAACTTCATAGCAGTTTGGATCCCATACAGTGAGATGCGATGGGACCAAAATGTTTCATGCTATTTTGTCTCTGATTACTGGGAGATTACTATTACTGATTACTATTACACTCTAACAGAACAGAAGGAGCACTACAAATAATGAGGCATTAAGAGTAGCTACTTTTCATGCACTATTTGAATGTCCAAGCTCTTCCTAAGAGACTAAAGTACCAAAGGGTTCTAAAGTGCACTGAGGAAGAAGATGGTGGCACTAAGTTTTCTTCCAATTGTTGGTCATTCTAGAAGAATAAAGGACAGAAAAAGGAAGGAGAGAGCAAAAATACAGCATAAAATCAAGAAAAATCACACAGCCAGCATTTCCAATAAGCTTATTTCCTAACTTACAAGAAATGCCTCCAGTTTTCAATGCAATTATAATCAAAACCAAGTTACTGTGCTGGCCCTCAGTCTGAATGACAGCATGAGCATAGCCTGGATACAAGTTTTCTTCCACTTTGCTTAAATCCTGATGGAGTAAAGAGAACAGAAGGGGAGCAGCTTACCTTTTTGATTCCATTAACAGATATATTGCTGATACATAGATAAGTTAATTTAAATAGAGGACTGAAAGGCTCTGATTACTGTAACCTTTTAGTGCTCTAATTGAAAAGCACCTTGCAATGAGGTGAGGGACTCTTCTTGACTCATGAATGAAGATAACAACATACAAACTGAAGAGAACAAAAAGTGTTATCCTCAGTCCTATTCCCTGAGATTCCTTTCCTCCCCTAGTTCCCACATGCAAATCAGAACTAACCTGGATGATCTTTGTGGTTTCTAATTAGCTCTTCTCTCTCTGTTGGGGTCTTCTGTGTTAAGTTCAAATCCTCACCATGTAGGAAGAGCTCACCTTCACCCACAGCTCCTGTGGCAGTAGGGATGGCCTTTGGGAAAAAACAATTGCAAATAAATAATTTGTTTAGCTTTCCATCAATATAGAAGGTATCCTCAATGTTTCAGTTGCTTTCAAAAGAAACCACAGAAGAAATCTGCACAGAGGCTTCTGTGTAGCCTTTACTACTTCAACACAGGGTTGGTCTTCCAGTGTTTTGATGGAAATCACTTTCTCTTGAACCACAATGATTCTAAGTACATGCTTGACAGTAAGCATCAGAGAAATCCTACTATTTGTAGTCGGTACCATCTTTACTGATGCACTCAACAGTGTACTCAACACACTGTAGAATCAAACCTATTACGGTTATTTCACACGTATCATTATATCTTCAATATTCATTTGACCTGCATTGTAGACAAATTGTTGATCAGGTACTTTACGTATTAACTGAATCCAGGAAAATGAGCACAAGTGATCATGAATGGAGGAAAAGAAACAATTCTGCGTGGGATTAACATATACAAAAATCTTTTTCAGTTAACACAGAACAATTGGCTCTGGCTTCTTTGTAAAGACTATTCTAGAGAGATGACTTCCAGGATTTAAGAGAGGAGATCTGTTATAAATTATTTACTTTTATCAGTCAGCTAATTTTCTTGTTGGTTTTATTTTTCCATTACTTTTATTAAAGCCAAATGACTGTGCTCCAGGACATTCGACAAATGCTGCTGTACTGTCATTTTAGGAAATACCATTAAAGCAACCTTCTCTTTGTTTGCTTCTCATGTAATTTCACATAACTGTTTTAAGACAAACATCATTAGAATTGTAGGAGTCAATTCCTCCTGGATGCCTTAAGATTAATGAAAACTGTAATCTATTGGGGACGACAGACACATGGAACATTATTTTCACTTCATCACCTCCATTTTCCACTGGAGTAGCAACATGATTTTAACAATTGTCCATCAACGTAAGGGAAATTCATGCCTTTTTTTTTTTTTTTTTTTTTTTAATGTGAGAATTTGGTATTAGTGAAAGATATAGTATTAGAAATGTTAGAGAGTGAAGTCTTCTGCTCAACCTCAAATTATATATAGCACAGGAAGCAATACTAGGCCCACTAAACCTCTCACTAGTATTTCTGATTTCTGACCTGGAACAACCTTTTCAAATTGGCTGTGGTACAGCACAATCCATTTAGGATGTGTCCCCTATGATCTCTGTTTCCCCCTCTACTGCCAGCTATTATTGTAATTCCTGAGATGTTTTGGCTCAGTCATGAGAAAGACCTAATTGAGATATCACAGAATCACAGAATCGTTGAGGTCAGAAGGGACCTCGAGAGTTGACCTAGTCCAGTCTCCATGCTCAGAGTAGGGACAACCATAGCAGGTTGCTCAGGGCCAGGTCCATTGAGGTTCTAGGTACCTCTGAGGATGGAGATCCCACAAACCTCTGTAAGCAACCTGTTCAAGTGTTTGACCACCTTCACAGTGAAAAAGTTTTTTTCCATACATTGAAAAGAAATTTTGTGGATTTCAGCTTGTGCCCTTTGGCCCTTGTCCTTTCAGCAGTCACTGCTGAGAAGACTCTGGTTCTGTCTTCTTTACTCCCAGACCCATCAGGTACACACAGCCTGATAAGATCTTCCTCAGCCTGCTGTTCTCCAGGCTCAATAGTCCCAGCTCTCACAGTCCCTCCTCATATGTCACATGACCTAGTCCCTTAATCATCTTTGAGGCCCTTTGCTGCACTTGGTGCAGTACGGCAGTCATCAATTGCCATACATCAATCCTGCATGAGGAAGCTACCATCAGTGTACTTCAGATAACTCCTGGATTGCTTGTGTCCTCTCCGTTCAGCAGACATCAGAATGGTTGCTGGAGCAGCCTGCGAACATCTCCAGCTTCTCCAGCTGTCAGAAGAACGCCTCACCTACTTCTTCTGATCGAGAAGTCTGATCACCTACATCTGATCAAGCAGTCTTTCTCCCCAACCCACCCAAATGTTGCCCATGTTGCTCTGCCTGGTTACCCTGACACCCACCTCCCAACTAACTGGCTATCATCAATCTCTATGATGATGTACACTGGGTACTGCCAGGCAGATGCTAACACACACCGGAGAACCAACATCACACCAACTTCAGGTTTCTCCTTTGCTGCAGCTTGCCTTTCCTATGCACTGCAGGGAGCACTTAAAATCCAGTGATATCCCCTTTGAGGAGGGTTTATGTTCACAGCACAGTTCGAGGTCAACTTAAATCGATCAGCTTTACTGTAGGATAGAGTTCCTTCTGAGTTTGCTGATGTTGCTATTTCTTTCCCGGCTATTAGGACACATTTTAAGACTTCTGACCTCTACCTTCACAGAAAGTGCTTTCAGATAAACCTTTCTATCTGACTGACGCATGATTCTCTTTACCTTAGGTGTTACCTCCATTCCCTCTATTACCACTTCATGATTCAATCTGTCCTTATATTTCCTGGTCCTATCCTTAGTCATGCAAATCACACAGCTTCACATCTTCTCATCCTTGAGTCTGAACTCAGTTTGAATACCCTATGAAATTTGCAACTGTAAAAATTTTTCATCCTGGTCAACAAAAATGGAATGTGAACAGATGACCACATCTCTATTCTTCCACATAGAATAACTGTGAGCTTCCACATTTGTATCTGTCAGTGCCACAGAATCTCACTGTCCAGCCATATGATCCTTTTATGCTTTCCAACCCCATTCCAACATTTAATCATGTCACTATGTGGCCACAGACACTTCACATTTAGATATCTTATAACTAAATCTTCTCCTGAGTACTGGTATTGTTTCCTAATGGCTGATGTATTCCAAAAGAAGGAAAAGCAAGGCAGAAATTAATAAATATGTGAATTAACAAAATAAAGTAGGGCAAATATAAATCTTTGATGATATCAAATAGATGTACATCTTTACTGGTAAAAAAAAAAAAATGAGTAACTCATGGTTAAACACTTACAAATAACATGGTCATCTCAAACACACAGAAATAAAAATTTTACAGCACTTTACAGCTGTTTTCATTCATTCATTCACTCACTCTTCCTCTGTCTCACAAGTCTATAAAATCCACTACCCATTTTAACAGAGAGTCAAAATGCTCTGTTTAGATTTTCAGCCAGTGAAACAGCCACTGGTATTTCTATTAATTAATCTGGATGACTGGAAAATACACTAACTTTCCTTTTTTCATAAGTCACTCAATACATAACGCAACATTTCATTTGAGACCAAAACTCTGTAAAAAGATTTAATGCAAGGAGAGAACACTTGATGCATAGATTCTCTTATGCATACATTCCCTTGACTCCTTTATGCTGTTGAAAAAAATTAAAATGTGATAATTTTCAAAAATACAAAGAGAATTTGCCCTGAAAAATGTATTGTCATTTGTCTGCCCCCAGCTGAATTGTGTAGGGAATTTGAGAAGTAATGATTCTATGTATAACACTGTGAGGGAAAACTGGGCAGTAAAATGGAGCCATGGAAATAACTGCACTGCACTCACAGTATCTTTTGACAACAGCGTGTGTAGTCAAGTTGTCTCTGCTCCTCACAAGCAAGGAAACGTAGTGCCTGTCATTTTCATATTGCAACTTAGCTCTTTCTCTTGCCTTGTTTCTTAGTAGGTCAAATGGGGTCAATAATTAATGCTCTTTGATGTCTTTAGGCAGTTCTTGTGTAGATGGGAACATGCACCACCTTCTCTCTGCGTAGTTATACTCTTGTATTGTGCTACACTTTCTGTGTTTCCCAGGCCTGGCTTTCCTTTATTACAGAAATATTTGCATGAAAACAATAATTTAGTTCTTTATTTTTCATTTCACTGGCTTCTTTGTTCTTGAAGTCAGAGTCCTTTGTTGCTCTGCATCACCCCTTCTTCCTGATGACAAAGGGAAAAGGTACTGATATGGTTCAGTTCAGTTCAGTTTAGGCAATAGGAACAACAAGGTTTATTCATAAAAGAGAGTGGAAATAAAGTCTCAGATTTGACTATCTCCACCCACCCCCTGAATGCCCAGATCCAATGCTTCCCAGGAGTTCCGCAGAGCTCTTATCTGAGTCTTACATAAAAGCAGCACATGATGGAAGAAACAGTGACAGTGGATAATCTTTTGAAGCTTCCAGCTTTAACAATGGCCCAAATCTTGCAAGATAAACCTATATTTCAACATTTTTATCTTTTGATATTATAAAAAAGGAATACTTCACAGCAAGCTTTTGCTATGGGCACATTATACTCAGTTCTTCATACAAGGGCTGCCTCTCTGGATTGTCCTCACTAACTTTAACTTTTTCCACATACCACAACAGTCAAAGGAATATAAGAACCTTAAATTAAGATGTATTTTGTTGCCACAACCAAACCGTTAAGCTGATCCTCCAACTTACCCTCCGCTTCAATGCCAGTAGAACACTGTCACTATTCTCTTCCCATCTGCTGCAACAAAGAAGTTGTCTTTGGATCGCCAGTCTGCTCCCCAAAACTTTTTCTAGAATACAAGTATATCCTGGAGTGTTTCTTCTTTCAGTTTTTGCTACTGGTATGGTTCCCAGAAAAAAAGATGTACTGACAATTTAGATACTATTTCACCACTTAATGCTAGTCATGAGTTTCTTCTGGTTGGAAAACCTTCTCCTTCAATGAAACTCCTCCCATTACATCCCATATGTCTAATACCTTATTTGGTCTTCCATTTATTCAGTCCTCCAAGTTGTGTCTGATAAATGAATGCTCAGGGCTGCAGAAAAGGCACGAAGGGCATTCCCATTACTCCTGCATCTCTTCAGAGAAGTAAGTGAATGGGAAATGGAAAAAAAAAAAAAAAAAAAAAAAAAAAAAAAAAAGTGGCACTAGGTCCCCATCTTCCTAATGCAACATCATTTACCAGAGCCAGGATTTAACATCTGACAAGTAGAAGCAAGAGGCATCCTCTGTGCAGTCCTCATTCATCACAAAGATATTTGTACTTGCCTCAGTTGACACTGGGGCAGTGAAACTTGGGCCTTGTGAAGCATTTCCCAGGTTCAGGACCACAGCTAAGAAAAAATCTTAAGTGATTTTCTCAAAACTGGTAGTGGAGAGGAAGCAGGCGATGAGAGGTTTAATGCCAAATTTCTTCACTTGATGCAAATATCAACCCCCTTGAGTACTAATTCGACATTCCTTAACACAGACACACTATGCTTTTGAAATATTTACCTTTCCTTTATTTCTTATAAACTTACAAAAATTTGGGAGGAATGTGAACTGTTTTGTTTTCCATCTTCCTATGACGGCAGAGATGTATTTATAGCCAGGAACTGGAGGACAGTTCTCACGTGGCTGCTGAAAATTAAAACAGCATGTAGGGTTTTGTTTTGTTTTGCTTTTATGCCTTTGCCGCTACAATCTCTCCCTGCCTTCCCTAAACCCTTGTTATTGTAACCAGAGCCACATTTTGCATTGCTACAATTGCAGGGTTATGTAAATTCCAAAGGCTTTAAAGAAAAGGGCCTGCAGATTCTGCTCTGAGTCTTGGGGAAGTTGACACAAACAGATATGCCCAGCATCTAGGAGAGGCAAGGACATTCATAAACTATTAACAGACAGGAAAGATAAGTCTCAGCTTCAGTATCAATCTGAACTTCTCCAAATCTTGAGAACTTACTGGTTTCATTTAAAGTGATTGTTCTCCCATTGTCAGGTTGTGCTTTGTTACACCAAGAAAAAATTCCCTTGGCCTCTTCTTGAACTCTTCCTAAGTATACCATTGCTTTCCACTGCTCTGTACTGGTTTTCACAGGTAAGATCTAAGAGCGGAATATGCACACTTTTTTCACACTTTGAGATTTATATTTACAGTGACCATGGAGCTGAACACACTGAACAGGAGTACATAACTCACAAAGATATTTAAGTTAAAAAGAAAATTACACCCCAAAAGAACCACCTTATTCATGAAAGACATCAAGAGAACACAAGAACACAGAATATTATTTGTGAGAAGCCTTTATAACAAGTGGGGACAGGAAGTAGTGCAACACATGTTGCACATCCGTGTGCTTCTGAGTAACCAAGTTGTAATGCTGTCTCTGGCTGTGCATTTCTGTGCAGGCATGGGCAAGCCAATTCATGTTTGTGACTCTATATTCTTTTAAAAAGTCATAATAATGCATGACTCAGAGCCATGTTAAAAGGTTCTGTGTAAGCTCATCTTAGTCCCCAGTGCTTAGAGAATTCAGCTAAATAAGAAAAATGTTTAACTGATTTCTCAAACCTTGCCTCTTCCGGGTCTGAATCACCATTGGTCAAATTACCCTTAGACCTAAGACAAAAATCTAGACTACATTATTCCTGTGTTACATGGACATTTTGCCTAGCATGGTGCAGCCCTGTCACTGGAGTGTGCTGGTGTGAGCTTGAAGGAATTACTGTGTTTGTGAAGAAGTGCAGCCAGAACGCTTTATCGATGCTAGCATGCATTACAGATAAGGAGGGATGAGGCTGCGGCTCCACTCCAGCACACAGTTTTCTATAGCTATTGAGCTTTCCAGGCAACCTTAATCTTAGCGTAGCTGGTATGGAGAGTAGAGCTTCCTGCATTCTTAACCCATCTCTCGCACTGCTGGAATCAGTTGCGGTAAGTCACCAGAGAAGTAAACCAAGAGGTACTGCCTTAAAGTCACTCTACAACCAAGTAGGTCAGTGCTGAGCCAAGTCATGAAGGCACATTGCAACCAATTCCCTAGGTGTGGCATTTTAAATACAATCACCAGAATGGAAGGGATGATCTCAGTAGTGGACAATAGTTCCTACTCAGCTGGTAGTTATTGTTGCTACACAGATGGTGATAACTGTTATTATTATGAAAGCATAGCAGTTTAAATTTTATTTAAGAAAAACATGACCCATTTGTAGAACTGCAGCTGAACAGGATCCCTGCGCAGTTCAGGGGATTCGATCAGTTTGTCATGTGTGTTTATTTACTCAGAGCCAGGAACTGCTCCATGAAGCTCTCATCCTGCCTGTCATTGTGACCTTGTGCAAGTGGCTGAATGCCTCTGCAATACCCACAACTTTTAAAGTCAATTGGTGATGTGGATGCTCACTAATTCAAAAAAAAATAAAACCTAGAAGTCAAAAACAACTTCTGCTGAAGTGGAAGTGTTCTGAATCACATCATAAATTGTATAAATTAGGAACATAAAAGCTCTAACATCCACAACTAACAAATATTTTTGAAAATACGGTCCTATAATTGTCCCCCTGTAACCTAATTCATACACACAGAGGGGTAAAGCAACCATTTATGTTAACATTTCTGGAAGGGGATGGCTTATTAAGGGTCTGTGAGAAATCAAGAACAAGCATCTAGAAGACAAAAAGAAATCGGAAGTCACAGGCACCTCTATTAGACCGTGTCCCATTCTTAGTGCACATACATAAATCATGAATCTCAGAGAACCTATACATTTGACTGAACCAGGTAAAGTATTGACTGAAACTGCCAACTCTGATATTTTCTAGTATCAAATTCCTCAGATTTCAGCCTTGAACCTGAAACAAAATTCTTATCTGCCTGAATCATCAATTCTGCTTCCTGTAGACCTTGGTGCTTTGAATTCAAGTATTGAGCAAGGCGGAGGTTGCTTGGCTTTTCGAATCTGAGAAGCCTGCAGCCTGTAATTTTTGGCCAAAGTATAGCTCCCATCTATAACTCATCTATAACTTGTTTCCCTGACTTGACAAAACCCTTCCATGCCTGCATATCCTGTGATAGATAATTCTTGCCCCAGCACAGCTAGTAAAGCAGGCAAGCAGGACAAGGAGCCGCTTCGTCAGCCCTGTGATAATTTGCCAGCAGGAGACCTCCAAGAGCTGACACAGTTGAAACATGGCACAAATAATCATAAAATGCTAATGAACACAAAATTTTCTCTATATCAGACAGGCCTCATGAAACAGGAGTATAATGAAATCCTCCTAGAGATACCATACAACAATAAGAAAATGAAAGGCCTGTGTTGGCCTAGTGGTTCAGTGTGGTGAAGTCTGGTGAAGCCCATATTAGATTCTCAGGACTATCGTGTTGCATGGCTGGGTAAAGGACAGAGGGTGAAAAGAACAAACAGCTGTGACAGTATAGATGGAAGCTATATCTTAAAAAAATACAATACAAAACAAACAAACAACAGAAGCAGGAATGTTTCAATGCCCTCTAATGATGTATTAATTCAGGTGAGCTGCATATCATCCTCCAAAAGGCAGACTTCTGTTACCCTTTCTCCCTGCTGCAATCAGCTACACCCAAAAATATCTGGAGGCAGAATGACATCTTCTGACACAGCCATGCTAAAAATGACCCAAACTAAGAGGCAACTCTGAGGGTGTGGGAAAGTCTGCAAACAAATAACTGGGTGTGTCAGATATGCAGACGCTAATATAATGCAGTGATTACTAAGTCTCTGCTCAGCGAATATGTAAAAATGAGCTTGGTGTTTTAAAAACCACGCGCAGTGACCGCTGAACAAACTCCTCCAGCTTGTATGCTTTTGCCTAGGACTGTTGCAACATTCGCTGTGACCCCAAAGAGTCATGAGACACTCTAACACTGCATTATTGAAATCCAGAGATGCTAAACAAATACAGCATGGCATCTTATTTTACATGGTGACTTTTAAAATTATTCGTAGGTATCACAGAGCTGAAAACTGCTGCCTATGACACTCATCAGTGAATTTGTTGGAGAGAAGTCTTGCTGTGACTACAGGACCTAGCATTCCCTACTGTGTGAATACCACAAGATTCAGCGCGCATGATCCACAGCAAATGTAAATCAGGTCCTAGAAACAAGCAACCAAAACGCAGATGAAACCTTTGGCTTTTGAAGTCCAAGCACAACAGCCATAGGAACTTAGAGAGTTCACATCACTGAGGTCACAGACTGAAAGGGGAAACCTTGTAAAGCAGAAAGCTAGAAAATATTCCTTACATATTCAAGCAGCCTGAGTTGTTCCAATACCATTAAACACATAAACAAACAGACAAATCAATAATATTTTGGAGAGCATACACCCCAACTCATACAGACATTTGTAGTTAATGGCAGTAGTTAGCCAGCAAAAGCAAGTCCCAAATCAGCAACAGGATGATTCTAAACAGTATTAGAGTATTTACCACTTCTCCAGAGGTGCTACCCCCTGATTTGCCATCAAATTGACAAGCTCCCTCTAGCTTCTTTGCAATTTAAGTTTATTTTCCTGAAAGATCTAAAGAATCCCAAGATAATATGATTAATGAGCGCTCAAAAGGAAAACCAAAGCTTACCTATCTCTTCCCATTACTGAGTATACACTTGGTATTGAGTATTCAGAATTGAAACAGTATTTCTAATACTGTTTCATCATAGCTTAGGGACATACTTCCTCAGCAGGCTATTTGGATCAAAGTCTTAAGGCAATATCCATGAAAGAAAAGACAAGAAAAAACACAGAGGCAACTTTTTCACCATCTGCTTTCATTTTGATTTGCTGCACTCACATGTCACTACAGCCTGTAGGATGCTTTCTGGTCAATTGGATTTCGTATCATGTGCTTTCATGGGAAGGTCATTTTGTCCTGTTTACTACAATCAAAGACCACGGCTTGATAGATATTTAGTCCAGCAGACTTCACAGAATATTTATTCCAAAATTATCACACTTTAACATAAGACTTCTCAAATGACCAGTGGGAGGTAGACTTAAGTTATTTCACTGTGCAGAGGCATAGTATCGTCTCCTTGATCCCTGACATTGTATTCTAGAGATAATTAGTCCATTCTTATTTGAATATTCATGATCTGTGGATAGAAAATATTTACAACTAGACATAATATATTTTTTTATGCCCCAAAATGAGAAAACTCAGAATATCCATAGGTATGTACCTGAACTCTAAGGGCAGGCTCAAGACCTGTTTCTTTGGTTATCTTTGTTGACATCTCTTGCAAAAATTGAGGTCAGCAATTCAAAAATTAACCCTCAAGTCTGATAAAGCCACATTATTAAACTAGTTCTTTATTAAAAGTACAGTATGAAAATGTTAATATATTTTGTCAGATCCCCTCCAGTTTTTGTTTACAGTAATTGTTTTCTTAGATAAGGCTCTCCTTTCACAGTAGCTTAGCTAGACCAACAGACGTGTAAATCAGGAAGAGAATGAGCCTCTGGAGATGTCTCCTTAGATGCGAACATACTAAACATCACTATCGTAAGTAAGCAGAGGATGAGGCAGTGAGGAGTTGCTTGCTAAATTTTGCCTCTGTTTAAACATAAAATATGTCATGAAGGGCACAGATGGACATTTATAGCTTTACACATGTCCCCCAGTACGTACATGAAGCTATTCTAGATAAGTCCAGACACAGCTGGAAAACAATTCACAGGTCCCCCAAGGAAAATTTCACCTAGTCAGAAAATGCATCTGTTTTTTCTCCCTATAACTTAGTAATGGTGACTGCCAAAGACTTTGTAACATTTGCACAGACTGACTGCCTGAATCCTGCTGACCATGGGAGGCTGAGGTCAAGCTTTGTACTTCTGTCATTTGCAACACATTTTGGGGCCTCTACAACACAACCAGAGAGATTCACTCATTGGGACGTCTGACCCTCAGGGCAGTAAAAGTATGAAACAAGCACTAAGGCCAAGTTCATATCTCAGTAGGGCACAGCTGGAAGACAGTCCATATTGGCAGGGTCCTAGCATGGTTATTACTCTATCCCTGCATAACAGTGCAGGAGGATGCTGACAGATCAGAACACAGGCGAGAACAAAACCCACCAACTGTCTCTCTGTGAGTTTAGCTGTTAGAAACATAGTTTAATCGGTTCCCTCTGTAAACACGGCTGCAAAAGTAGCAAAGGACTGAAGTCTTCTCATGTTTGGTCAAGATCTTGCTTTCTTTCATCTGTTGTGCAGATGTGGATGGAGTCGCCTGCCTGGAGGGGGTCAGGACTCTGCCAAATAGATTTAAACAGGGTACTCACAGTCCAGGCATCCCAGCTTAATGGTCAGAAGTGACTCAGTGAGAAACCAAGACAGTCTGCACTGACAGATGGCCCCATTCCTGGCAACATTTGTAAGGAAGAATTATATCCTGGCATACCCTATCTACAGATGTGTGCTGTTGAACAGATAAACCCATTGTATCTAGTTAGGGAGATCTCTTACAAACAAGCATCATCAGCAGTACCCAAGTTTCATGTTCTCAGTGTAGGTGAAAACCTACATAAAAGGTGGAGAGGATGAAGAAAACCTGGGGAACACAACTAGTTGCTCTGGTAGTCATAACAGAGACATTGCAGGAGGGAAAGGGAAGGGAAGGGAAGGGAAGGGAAGGGAAGGGA
>VZSV01000012.1:10771963-10799909 GCA_013398735.1 Nothocercus julius
ATTTCCTAGGGCTTACTTGGGATTTTGCTGTCCTGCTACTAGAAAATGAAAGAGCTGGATTGCAGTTAATTTTTTAGTTTTCCAAAGATGCATGCTTTCCTCTCTCTCCTTCCCCCTTGCACTCACACATGCAGACACCCCCATCCCTATGCAGAACAGTGCAGAAGCCTGTGCTGTTAGCCCCTCTGCCTACCTTTGGGAGAAGGAATTGAGACAAACCTGAATCCTGTGGGCTGCCAAGCTGGCTTTAGGTGGCTTCAGAGGAGAGAAAAAAAAAAAAAAAAAGGCAAGCAGGGCTTGCAGTCTTGCAAGGATTTGTTCTTGAAAACAAGCAAAGAAATGCGAGTTGCTGCAGCAGCTGCACTTACACTGTAGTGCCCATGTCTCTAGGCAGTTCCCCCCTGTTCTGCAGTCCTATAATCCACACAGAGAAATGCTTGTGCTGCTCCTCTCGCTGGCTCTGCTATACTGTAGTGGGACTGGAACTGCTGCTGTTTTCACTTTCAGACCAGCCTCTCTCTCCAAATCCTCTGACGTCAGGCACAGCCTCTAAGAGACATTTATGGCATGAACGGTCTAAAAGTTTCTCTAGGTAGAGCCTAGATTGCAATTCTTTGTGCTCTGTAATTTTTGCAGTTTTGGATAGAAAAGTCCTCCAAAGGGTGTCAGAGAGGAAATGGAGGGGAACTACAGATGTGGCTGTTTAAGTGTCTGGCAAAGGACAATCCCTGTTCTTTTCTGCTCGTTGCATATTATACCCACACCCAGGATGTAACTCTCTGCCATGTGAGTCCTCATTTAGAAAGTGGTATTCTCCAGACTCTCAGCTGCAAATATGCAGTGCACAACTACTGTTCTCATCATGCCTGGCAAAGAGGCCTCCCCCACACACACTCTTAGCCCACAGCCCTCTGCTGCATCTCGACTTTGACTGAAAGAGGAGCAGGACATCCCTTCTTAAGCACCTTTTCCAAATATTCCTTCAGTTTTGTACTAACCCTTTCTAGCTGTAACATTTTCCCAGGCACGTAGGTCAGCTTTCGTTATAATTTCAAAATACCTTGAGAGGTATCTCAGCTCAGGTGAATCCAGGGTCATAAAATTCATTTGATCTTTGATCTCTACTATGTTCTACCTATTTGCATTTCTATTTCTGTTATTATTTCTTACATACCTGCTCACTTTTTGCTCAGTATGACACACTTAATCTACTGTGAGAGCCACTTACAGCGTTATATAAAAGAGATTCCACAGAAGAAAAAAAAAGAAAAAAGCAAGCAAAAGTATTAGCATTAATGTTAAGCAGCACTTGAAGAGCAAAATGCTCTCCTGGCATAATCCTGCTGAGGCAAGTGATCACAAATTTGGACTGCTAACAACACTTTGTTCTGCCTTTAGGACCTTAGCTTAACTATAAGCCTATAAGTACCAGCGGTCCCACCTAAAATATGAGGAAATTGAGGCCTGAATATGGAGCAATTGGTATGAAAGTCCTTGAGTGAGCTCTGCCTGATTTCAAAGGTCTTTAAGAAATTCCAAACTTGTTCAATATTTTATAGAGTCTTCAAATATGCTTTTATACTAGCAATTGTTTTTTTGTTTGTTTTGTTTTTGTTTTTTACAGCTGTTTACTTACATTTGTAAACAGATGTAAGAAGTGTCTTAGTACTGCTTTTGGAGATGCAAGCGATATTTCAAAATGTAAAGCCAAGGGGGTTTGTTTTGTTTTGTTTTTCTCCACCACTTACTGGCAGAGCAAATACACTGTTTGGGACTGTGTGGATTAGTTTTTTTATAAGCATGTGTTTTCTCTCTTCTGCTCTACTACCATCACATTTGGAGCTGAGCCAGGACTCTTTGAAATCAATAAGAATCATCTGATCATCTTCAAAAGGCTTCAGATCAACCTTGCTCTCATAATTACCTAATGCCAGCTAGTCCCATATCAACTTATTAACACTATCACCAAAAACCTTGAGGTAAATTCCAGAAGAAAATGGTGTCTCTAAAAAAACATTTCCAACTTTGTACTTAAAAAATGAGACAAAGTATCTAGCAGATTCATTAACAAGAAACTGTTCCAAGCCTCAAAGCAGTATTCTGTTGAGCAAAATAAAATATTTTCTTATGAATGAAAGAACCCCGTTTGGACTATGCAACTGAAGCACTGAACAAGAGGGGTTGTTCTCCAGTCTGGCTATCAGATTTGCCACTTGTCTTCTAAAGACCAGCAAAGATAACTCAGGGCATGAGTGCCTTCTTCCCCATCACCACCTACAGCCACATTGGGCACGACTTATCTAAAAGATCAGCCGTAGAGCTAAGTTGCTACCTGTTGGCAGCTTGTCCCATAGATGTCTAAAGGGAACTCTGAAGACTCACGAGACTTCTGCCAGCTGCTTGTGGAGTGCCTCATCTGTCCCTTCATCCTGGTTGCGTGGTCTATAGCAGAGTCCAACCAGGATATCTGCTTTGTTGGCCTTCTCCTTGATCCTGACCCATAAGCACTCAGCTTTTCTATTACCCACTTGGAGCTCCATGCCTCAAACACAGCTGAGTCTCTGCTGTGTGTATGACTTCCAAGAACATGTGCATCAAGTCCTTGTGCCTACGACCATAAGAGTGAACTATGCCTCAGAAACACTTTCCTTCAGAAACACTAAGGAGCTTTCACCCTAAAATACACAGTCATAGATGTCACAGTCAAACTGAGATACATCTTGAAATGACTACCCCACAAGAGGATAGCCGTATGGTAACAAGAAAGCAGTACAGTAAAACTCCTATATTTAGGAGATTTTAGAGATTATGTGGATAACTCTGAAGTTCAGTATGATAAGAAGTTTTGGAACTGATTTTGTTTTCCCTTTAATTAACAAATAATATGCAAAACAATGGTAAAGAGCCTAAGCACTGGTAAATCAAAGTACCTAGAAGTATGGATGTGACAAAACTGTCATGCTCTCATTTTATTGCTACTTGCTTCATTCCACACACTGGGTACACATCACCTATAGCACAAGCTGGAAGGGAAAAAATAATTGTTTTGAGCCAAATGTCTTGATCTGAAATGCAAGGAGCTGAGTCCTGTCCCACGTTCTACCACAACTGCTTTGCATGGATAATGGATAAACATATCCACATCATTATTAGTGGGATATAAATTTGCAGGGGTTATTTCAATTTTGGTATCTGTCACTTTCCAATATATGATTTTCCAAATTCAGTGTTCTTTTAATATTATTAAAAATATAATATAGTTAGGTATATATCATCTCTGCTTCAGGTTTACTGATTTGATTCTGTGAGCTGCTGATGTATTTGTATCCATGCCCACGAAACAGATTTCTGAAAAGTTGTTTTAAACCATTGTCGGAAGTGACTCAGGGTAATTGCTAGTCTAATAGGCCCTCTTGGCTTCCTGAAGTCTTTTGAAAATAAATCCTTTGCAAAAAGAGAGAACGTCTAGGAAAGAAAGAAGAAAAATGATCTGGTCAAGACACTTAAATTTGATACAGTCCGTGTAATTTAACTCTACTTCCAACCCAGACTTCCCTTATATTTCATCATTTGTTATAATGATTGCTGTTAATAAGGTATATCACTGGTGATGCTTCTGTCTGCATAGTGTCCTGCATGTACATTTTTTCTCCCTAAGTTGTTTCTCTGACTTCTTTGAAGTATCTGTGCTCTAAGAGTGCTCAATCCAGTGTGTATGTGAAGGAAGCCAAAAAAGTATTGTCCACAAAGGTCCCAAAGGACCCTGGTTAACCTGAATTCACTATATAGTTTTTGGTGGAAAATAAAATGAATCTTAGCTAGCTCTGAAAATAGCTAGGCAGCTGTGATGTACTACAAAAATGATGTTTAATTCTGATATTACATATCTGCAGAACAATTTTAGTTTACAACTGCCCAAATTGTCTGGCCCACTCAATTCTCTTTGGTGCACTTGACTGGTGCAAAGGAGTCAGAGCCCCACCACAACTCCCTCTGTGAGACAGAGCTCATTCTTTCCTGCCTCCTGTACTGCCAGAGGTCGGGGTACCGTGCGCTCGGCGCGTGCTGCCCTCTGTCTATCCCCATGCACAAGTACAATCCATCAAGGTTAGGACTGCTGCTAAATTTAGTTTGAGGAGCTCAGTCTATCCCTCAGTCTCTGAGTTCAGCCTCTGCAGTGAGCTGCAGAGATGCTGGCTTTGTGACTCTTACTCTGCCACTGCACCACTTTTAATTGGAATCAGTCCTTTAGATGTGTAAGCTTCATTCTCCCTTGCTTCTTGCTTTTTATTGACTTTGATACTGAAGGAAACTGAGTGTAAAATTCTGCCACTTTATTGCTTAGCTGTAAGTGCAAGCTTGTCTAGTATCATGCATTGATTATGACACTCAAATACTTGTCTTTCCGTGTCTGGTCCCCTATGGCTAAAGGGACATCTCAGGTACAGTAGAAGACAGCACCAGAACGTGCTCCTTCCTCCTTTCCTCATGCACAAGGTAGAGTCCCTTGCAGAGGACACAGCAAGCTGTGGTGGCATCTTGGAATGGTCTTTCTCACTGACACATCCCTGTCTGCAGCACAGCACCAACTTCCCTCTCCATCACATAATCTGCTTGCCTGGCAGCTGTTCGGCCATGATACTATTTCATGCACTGGTGATTAAAATACTAGATCTAGGAGATCTGTGAACTGTTTCATTCTGGCCAAAGCAGTGTGAAATTAAATCTGGAGGCTAAAAGGGTGCAGAAGAAAGGATTCTGTCTTACAAAATAAAAGGAAAATCACCTGATGGATTTAAAAACTGTTGCCAAGACTATTTGCATCTGTGGACAAACACAGAGCTTTCTGCAGGCTCTGTGTATGCTATTCTTTTAACATATGCCATAACTTTGCATTTCCTGACTTTAGAGGATTGGAGAAAAATCTGGCTGGCTGCCAAACTGAAATATATGGAGAAAAAACATTCACAGCAATGCCAGTACCAACGCAAGGGTAAGATACAGCATCTGAAAGAGCCTCATGCTCCAGGCTGTAAACTGATCAACTGTGGGGTTCAAGAAAGAATGTCTTTTCTCCATTCTCCCTCCAGCTCGCATGTAATATTCCATTCCACAGCTGGCTAGGTGTATTGTGTTTTCCATTCTTCATGCTCTGAATCATCAGGTATTTAACCACTGCTAGAGGCAGCATACTGGACTAGAGAGCTCAAATGGGTTGTTCTAATATGGCAGCAAGAATGATATTTGAGTGTGGTTTCATTTCCTTTTTTTCATTACCAAAACAAATTGTTTTGTGTTCAGCACCAAATGGCTGACTAGGTTTGCTCTAGTTGCTTATATGAATATGTATGGAGACTTTTTGATATGAGGGACACATGCTCTCTTGTTTTGTCAGCCATGCGCTAGTGATGAAGTTCACCTTCATGCAGAAGGTGTCTCTTTGATTTCTGTTTTTTAGGGTTGAGCAATATCGATGCTTGGGTTGATCCGAAGCATGAGAATGATTTTTCAACTCCAAAAGTGCTCACCTCTGATACTTTTGGGAAAGTACTGTCGTAAATAAAGGATGTTTAAAAATAAAGCAAGTAGTGCTCCCACATGCATATGCCCAGTACACCAGAGCGAACGCTGGTTCTCCTGTATTGCAAACAAGACTACAGATTGTCAGCAGATGGGATCTTTATCGTCTTCATACTGTGGTGCTGTGCTTTACAAAGGACTCCTGGTTAGTCTTGTGGAAGAGAGTCTCATGCAATACAGTGCAAAGGTTAGGAACATATATCCATATACAACTGGCTATTCTTCCCATTCATTTCCAGAAAGCAAGTGCAACAAGTTCATGGAGGTGTTGTCTTAAATATGCAGTAACAGGAATGCTGTAGCCCTTTTGACAGGGATGGAAGTTCTGCCTGGATCACTTGCGAGTCAGCTACATTTTATGAGAAATATCTTTTTTGGGACAGAAATGAAGTGTGCTACTGGGACACAGGTTAATAGCAACTTTCTCCATCATTGTCTCCTCTCCCCCATCATTTTGTGGTAAACAGAGGATTTCAGTCTTTTGGAATAATTTGAGTGTTTTTTTTTTTTTTTTTTTTTTTTAATAAATCCTATTTGTAATTGGGTCACACTCCAAAGCAAACTGTGTTTATTAATGCACTACTTCTATGAGATAGGCAGGATTTCCAAGATGTGACAGGCAGTGGAAAATCCTTTCCCTCTCTCTCCAGGTAGTATAATGTAATATGATTTTAGAAGTTAAACAGAGTGAAACCAAGAATCTTTAATAAGATGCTCAGGATATTCTAAGACCAAGACACAACACATCTGCAAGTGTGCTATAAATTAGTACATTTTGTTCTGATATACCCATTTCTAGAAGAAGACAGGCCATTAATGCAAATTAATAGAGATGAACCAGCTCAGATAAATCTCTGATCTTTCATTTCCTTTGATTATTTAGAATAGATGGACAAGAAACATGCTCAAACATGTTATTTTATAAAATTTAGTGTCATTTTATAAAACATTATATCATAAAAAATGTTATTAGAAGATTCTTGTTCTGACTAGGTACAGGGATTAACTGAAATCCACATTTTCATGCATTTTTCAGATGAGTTTTACATATATATGAAAGTGTAACAATTTAATCACATTTGGATCAATTTAGCCAAGGCATGAAAGTAACAGTTTGTGTAAAACATGTGCATATATTTTCACCTCTTTGATAGAGTGCTCTCTCAGCCTATTTCTCCATTTGAATATAATGAGTATTATAAAACTGAGTGCTTGATATATGGATGCCATGAGATTAATCTCATTCCTCTTTGTAAAGATCCATCAGCTCCTCAGACTTGAATAACTGAATAATAAAACATTCTTGTTAGTTGCTTTTGACTCTTGATATATATAAAACATTTTTTTATATAAAGACTGACAGTTTTATTTCCACAGCTTAATTTCCACAGCTGAATGAACACTTTGTGGCCCAGACCTGGCTTCAACAGCAGGATGGTTACCTATATGCTACCAGATATTACTTACAACAAGAAGCAAATGTTTAATCCTGAAACAATGTCTTAGAATTGTCAAATTGTCTATATAGATACATCTGGTGTAATCAATATTTTATTGAAGAATTAAGAGGCTAAAATGGAAGATACCAGAGAATGAGACACAGCAATTCAATCTAGCGATTTGGGCCAAGCTGGAGTAACAGATGGACACAGCTACATCACTCTAACAGTACCACATTCAGGATTAAGAGGATTAAAGTTAGAGGCTACACTGGATCATGGCAGCAACACCAAACGGCAAGCTGGGGGAGAGCAAAAAAAAAATGCAGTGCTTGAAGTTGTTCAGGCCATGGGAACTGAGGGCCCTGGGTGAGGCAGGGCAGAAACACAATTCTGGTGGAAAATTCTGGGGCACAGTTATGAAACAAAGAGGGACTGTTGGGATTTCTTTATAAACTTAAGTGGTGAGACAATCCACAAATCAAATTCACAGGGAAGTCTGTAGCAAGTCAGAATTATAAAGCCTTCACTTTCAAACAACTGTTTATTGCCAGGTGTGGGACCAGTCACCTAGACGATGCTTGGTAATAATTAAATGGTAAACAGATACATGCTCAAGGTGAATTTTGGGAGTGTATTTGCTGTTTCGTTCATGTTTTGTGAAAGCAGAAGCAGCATCAGAGGGAAATGCTCAAAGCACGTGAGCATTCAATGTTGATAGGTATGTAATCATGCAATGTAATTTTATAAGAAAATTGAATCTATCACAGTTGGAAGCAATAAATATTTTATATAAAGGCTTAAGCATATAATCAGATAATATTAACATAAACTGAAAGGAGCTGAAGGGTGCACTGAGGGCTAAGAGGTAGGATAAGGCCAGTGAGCCAGCAGGAAGAGACCTTAATGAACTGAGCATTTGCACACAAATTTTCAGACAAAATAAGCTAGACCAGATTAGACCAGAATGGATGCTCGGCATATTTGAAAAGATAGGGTGAAGACACATGTACTTCCCCAAGTGTAAAGCCTGATGTAGAGCAGCAGAGTAGCCCTCAGAAGCCATTCCAGAAGCAGAGGACACAGCAGTTCAGTAACATTCCAGAATGGTAGAGGGGATCACAAGAGTGACTTCTTTGATGCAGAATTGAACTCTCTGAGGAAAATTACTTCATAGAAGAGACTGGCTATTACAATCCTCAGAGACTAGGGAATGCAAAAACAACCCAAATGCTAGAGAAGAATAATTAGGAATTGATGAATAAAGTATTTTCTGAAACTTTGTACTGGCAGAGCAGCAAAAAGCAGTTAATGGGGGCAAGAATACACTTTTGGCAACAAGTGGCTTGACCAGCTTCCTTTCCTCATAATGGTTTTACAAGCTTGGTTTTGTTAATATCTGTATATCTCTTTGAGATCTTCCAATGGAAATTACTACTCAAGTTAGAAATATACATATAAAGCAAAAGTTACAATGCCAGAATATATACAATGAATCTATGGGAAATCATCATTCTTCTATGTTCCAAAAATTGTTTGACAAGATTTTAAATTATTTCTCTGAGAACTGGTCTGGCTTAAAAGTGTTTATCCTTTGCCTTTTGTTAGCTCATGTTTTCATTTACTGTCTATTAATAATAGATGGACACAATAGCCTAAGGTACTTGTTTCTTTTATGAACTGTTGATAATTCCACATTTCAGTCCTACATAACATCAACAGCATAGGGAAAAATGGAATGTGGCAAAAAGCCCAGGAAAAGGCAAATTGAGTTGAACTGGGAATTAGTTGGAAAGATAATAATCCTGCAAGCCAGTATTCATTAAGCAATTTTATGTGCAGTAGAAGAAAATTAGGATACACATTTGGCATCTGAAGACCTTCAAATGTTAAGAAAAATACTTCAGTAACTATACAAATTAATTAACAAGTGATACAAAACAATTATTTTTAGGTGCTTCATGCCAATGTGATTCAGCTTTACTCCGTGTTATTCTAAACTCCAGTAAGTAGTCTAAACAATTGCTTATCAGACCATCTAGTTGTTTTCTGAGATGTTATACAGTCTTTCCTACCATTTATCTTTTTCCTGCCATCATTTGGACTACATCTTGATCATATTCACTATAATAATTAATCCTCTGAGTGTGCTTTAGTTTACCCAAAGAGGTAGGTAAGACCTGTGCAGACATGCAAAAATGCCACAGCTGTATGATAGGAGTAATTTAAATATTCAGTAACCAATATTAATAAAAAAAGTAGTAAAGAGAAACCATGTCCTTACAGTGGATTAAATTCAGGCCTGTTCTTAAATTATTTAAACTATGGTAAAGATAACCAGGGTAAACCAGTTAATTCTTCTTGTGACCGGTGCTTTGCACTATCCTGTGTGCTTTATTGTTACAGCTTTTCTGATAGATAAAACTACTAAATAGACACTATAATTTGGGGTTTTTTTCCAGCTTTTCTGATAGATAAAACTACTAAATAGACACTATAATTTGGGGTTTTTTTCCATTTCTTATTTGTACATATTGGTAGACCAGACTTCACCTCTGCAAATATAAAGCCTTCATAAGGAGTCCATACACTTCTTAATACATTTATATAACTGGAAAAGTGGGACAGGCTTCTGGACCACAACAATTTCATTTTGTCTAATGAAAACTATTGTTCCTGTTATGTGCCTAAACTACCATGGATACAGTAACACAGTCTTTTTTTAGTTTACAAAAGAATATCCTCTCTGGTAACAGTAACTGTTGACAATGATATTTATTGTGTTAAAAAACAGTACCTACCTGCTATCCGTTTGTAAAAAAGAAGACTACACCCTGAAAAAAATCGTTAAATGAATGTATATACTGATGAAACTCCTGTTATTTACTAAGATATGCTGATGTGTATTGCCAATGGTTTTAAATATCAGGCCTAATATTTGATGGTTATTATGAATGAATTTGGTACAGCTTTGAAAAAAAATTGACTGGAGTGTATAAAACACGCTGCCTTCTTCTGGAGGACACACAACAATGCAAAGTTTAACAACCACAGAGCTCCTGACTTTGCCACCTGTAGTTAGAGTTGTAGTACCTGTAGTTACAGAAGAGCTACAATTATATTAATAATAACATACCATGAAGAAATGCTGTTGGTTCATAAATGTATTCCTAACGTTTGTGGTAAGTAATCACAAAAAGGCATAAAAAACGGAGCTGCCAGGGCACTCCCATATTTCCTTACAGCATACCAGACACAGAGTACTCTGACATCGAAGAGCATCAAAAGATCCACACTGCAAGTAAAATCGGTAGTCACAGGAGCGACAGACACCACATAGTACCTATATGTAACAAACGAACTTTAAGGGCCTTAGGAACCTCATTTTCTGAAATTTAGACATACTGTGTATAGACTGTTGCTTAATTTATGTCTCACAATCTTGGTTAAAAACACCATGCAAAAGATCAAAACAACAGGAATTACGCTTGTAGCTTCCTTAACAATGACAACAGTAAGACTGATTCAGTGAGGAATGGTAAAAAAAAGAGATGAAATGCAACACAGCTGTTAGATGAGAAAAGGTGGGCAACTCTTAGTTTATTCTGTTTTTGGCTTCAGGCAATTTAATTATATGTTCTTCAGTCATACATGAAACAACAGGTAAAACATACTGATAATCTTAGAGCCATAGATTCAGCCTTAATTTGAAAGTTATTTAATTCCAAAAACAAGAGCATTAAAACTCACTCATCTGTTAAGTGCTTGGGGGATTCTTAAGTAAAAAATGCCAGATAAGTTCAAGTAACAACTAAACAGAAGATCCATGGCCAAAACAGAAATGTAAGGTCAACATTGGGTAAAAGAACATGTTTTATTTTTAATACGGTGACTAAGACAGGAAGTCTGCCTCATCATGCTGTCAATTAACTGATATCTTCAGTCCCTGGATACCAACCCTTCCCCATTCATAAGATTTCTTAACTGCAAAACTGGAAACATGACACTGGCATGTGACAAAATCACCTGGCCTTAAACTCATTTGGCATTTGAGACTGAATGAGCTATAGTAGTTGGCTTGTTACAAATCAAATACTGGAAGCTGACAAAAAGAAAATCTTTCCCTCATTACTTTAAAATATGCAGTCTTGTAAAGAAAAGAAAAAAAAATGGAAATACTGTTGGAACTTGCTTAAATAAGTGCTATGCTTCTTGGTTTCAAAAATCTTGAGAGCACTTCTTAATCTTCACATTTCTATGATGTCAGTCTTCCTCTTTTTCTTTTTCCCCAATATGGAAAGTATTACTTTCAGTAGATATTAGGATGCTGTATGCTTCAGTAACAGCAGGTATCCCATCTATTCATAGGTTTGTAGGCAGAAAACAGTATTTAAAACCAAACTCTGGGAAAACCAGCTACCTTGTAGATAAAAATACACTGAGAGACACATCGCTGCGGACATTTGTTCACTGTTCTGTTTGTCCCATGTTTACAATAATATGCCAATGCATGGGAAGTTTATTAGGAAGTTTGGTCTTGATCTTCTAAGGTACTTATTTGCTTGGTACTGAAGACACAATTTCTCTGTGGTTACACTCCAGGCTGTGCTTACGCCATTGGGCATGTTGCTCAATTTGTCCATGTCTTAATTTTCTCCGTTAAGAAAAAGAGCATGTAACCCACTTTGCAGCTAAATGTGTTAATGCTTGGCATGCTTGGCTGGAGCATAGCATTAGATCCATGTTAAAGCACCTATGAGCCTGTATAAATACTTCTGTGTGTTCATTATGGCAGCTTCTTGAGGTAGGAAGGATAACTTTCCTTATTTATAGCTATTCCAAGTTACTTAAATTAGGAAGCAAACCTTTGCTTCCTTATATTTAGCCTTCTCCCACTTCATTTCATAAAGTTTCACATCTGCTTAACTACTCTTGTCCCTTGACATGTAGTATCCCTCAATCCTATTCCATCCTCTGATGAATCCATCTATTACCTTTCTCAATTTTCCTTAATTACTCACTCCTCTCTCTCTTAACTCTCCCCACACTAATAGCACACTTTAACCTTTTCCATACAAATAAAATGGCAGACCAAAAAGCCCTCAAGTGATCTGATACCTTCGCTTCCCTTTGCCTCCAAACTATTACTTCATTTTCCTGTCTCTTTTCCATTTCTATATTACCTAAAATGTGCTGATTACTTTTTCTGGCTAGGCACTTTACACTTACATCCACCTTTACACATTCAATATATCTCCTGTATCATATACTCTAGTTTAATCTAACAATACTTTGCAAACCTCAAAGTCTTTATTCTTTCTTAACTTGACTCTATAGCTACAGCCACCTAACATCACACTGTTGCAATTTGCTCCTAAACCTGAGGAATGAAATCTTGCCTTGCTCTTTACCATCATACACATTCAAAACGCTGCTGCAAAAAGCATCTTTTTAATAAGTCACTTAGTACCTTGATATCCTCCAGTAACATTCCTTTATTTATTACATTTCATTCATGATCAAACGGCAGACACATTTCTGTCTATGATCAATCAAGCTCATGTTACATTTTCAAACATAACATAAAAATGTGTACAATAACGCAGCTTTCTTTCTTTAAATCCTCTTTAATGTAATATCTATACAACAGCTTGGTAAGAGAGCGACTCTGAGAGAGACTGACTATCATGCTATTATCTACACTTTTTCCTTGTATTTCCCTCTTTTCCTGCATTGCTTTGTGTCCTAAGCTTGGACAGCAAGAGTTGTTTTGTGCATTTTTTTTTTTTAAATTCTGAACTTATACAGTACTGAAAAAATTTCTTCATGGCTTCATGACTTCCATGATTTTGAAATATGATAAATCATTAATGACTATTTGAAGATATTCTTTCCTGGCTGAGTCTACCAAAGCATAAATTTATTTAGGAAAAATGCAATGCATTAGAAAGAATGATAGAACAGATGTAATTATTTAATATATTTAAGGTATTTTAAGGTACTTTCCAAAGGTTAGTCACTGGTATGATGATGTAGCACTATTTTCTAAGAAACAAATTGTGACAGTAACCTAAAAGACAGAATATTCTTCTCAGTGGGCTACACTATTAAGAGAATATGACAATTTAAATGACAACTGTTTCAATACTGAACCCATAAGCAGAAAAATAAAGGTTTATGATTTTAATTGGATTTGGGGATGATACCTGATATTAAAGAATATTGCTACAACTTTTTCTCATCCCATACAAAATGCACAGGAACATCTTTCTATATTACCACAGCTTTTACAAATAAAGGTTGTACTGTTTCCATCAAAGCTCACGTAACATCCTCAGCTGATATTATATTTCAATTTAGGCCAAGTTTCAGATCTTAAATTCCGGTCATTTAAGAGAAAAACAGAGGTTTTCTGGTCATGTAGCAAATATATATTTGGCATTAAATTTTCCAGGAGCTGGATGATGAGGCAAACTCAGACTTTGGCTGAAGAGTTTTGGCCCTTCATCCAGTCCAGTTGATCTATGGAAAGATTTTAATGTTCTAGCTTCTAATCACTATCTCAGCCAAAATGCATCATGGTTGCCAAGAATACGTAAAGTCTATGAAGAGTAAAACTTTGAAAAAGAAATACAAGACTTAAAGTTTGGCCTATAAAACTTACAAGGCTGTTTATTTGGAAGCATGTTAAGTTGCTAGGTGACATAACGAATACAAGTCCTTGAACTGCCAGCTCCCAGTATGTATTCCGAACCATATAATTTTTTAATCAGAAGAAAACTAGAAGAGAAGAAGTGGATGATTTGTTCTAACTATTAATTCAGAATGCAATAATGGATCCTTCTAGAACAGGTAACTGCCACATCCTGGACCTCTAGTCTTACATACAGTCACATAACCAGACACATAGCCAGTTCTGTGGTGCACTAACCTTTCCTAAATGCAGTAACTGAATAAAGTTTAACACTTATTCCTGAGCTGTATTAGGTTTAGCATAAATGCAAATACCGCAAATTCTTCGAACACGAGGTTACTTACCAGTGATGACATAAAGACCTTTAAAGCAGTACATTTAAAGTGAACAAAAGCTCTTCAGGCTTACAGCATAGAATGTGACCTATAAATAATATCCAGATAATAAATATTATCTGGAAAAGTTAGGTGACATATTCAGTTTCCATTTCCCAAGACTCCTCTTCAAAACTCTGGGGAATACAAACGTTGAAAACAGGGTATTTGTTTTTCTTTTGCCTGATAATAATGAGATGTCCTACAGTCCCTGAATCGTTTTTTACTACCCCTTTACCATTATCTCTAAAAACAGGCCTCTTTTCCAAATCTTATGACAATTTAGACAGCCAGCTTGGTCCTTCAGCTAGGCCTTCATACCAAATAACTGCTAATCAGTAACTCTATAATTGTGAACAAAAAAATACTAAGTTTTCTGTTCATCATACTCCTCATTGTTTCTCTTATATCATTCTACCTCATTTCTTCTTAGAGTCTGAAAACCTCCTGTTCCCATTCTACACAGATTTTTGTTTTTTTGTTTTTTTAAGTGTGAAGTTTCTTGCTTTTAGCAAGAATAGAGACTGGCATGTAGATTCAGCAGAGCAGGGAGAAGATCTAAACAAGTTCCTGTTCTTAAGAAAAATAAGTTAAATCATGGAGCAACAAAAAAATTAATACAGATATTTTAGTAATCTCTCTTGGCTAATTAAGATTTTGTTCCTTTACTTTTACAGTTTCAATCAAATGAATTATTTTAACTAAAAAATGTGTTTGCCTTTTAAAAGTATAGAACCAGTTCTGTCCTCATCTGTACCTGAGCATATCAGTTTGACCATGGAAAATGTACAGAAGCTTAAGAGAAAATTCAGAATATAAGCCAGTTATAGTTCAAGGATATAAAAACTTGAGATTGTCATTTTTAAAAGCGAAAGTATGTTTAAAGCTATGAAGTCTGACCCACGCAGCATAAAACCTTGTCCAACAATTCCTAAAATAATAATTTCACATTGAACTTGGACTTTCTCAAAGACTGCATGAATTCTTTTAGAATTTCTATTTTGAATCTCACACTGTTCTTTTCAGCACTTCTTGATTCTAAACTAGAAAGAGAATCTGCATTCAGCCTACTGAAATGGTTGCAGACAACAGCTGACTTTGTTCTTAAGCCACTCCAGTGATTGAAACAAGCTAGCAAAGCCTTTCTCATTTCTTTCCTTTCTTTTTCAACAATGACTGTAAAGTTTTCACTTAAGAAGTGAACATGAAATGCTTTAGCAAGTCCTAACCTCCACAGATCTCAGTCTACTGGGAAGTCATACTGTTTCTTTTCTATTTAAAGCAATAAACAATTCAACTTTGCTGCAGCTGTTACACTGTTCTGAACTTTGGACTTGAACACCTCATGAGCTCTTGAGTTTTGTATTGAAACACAAACCATGTTGATGGCTAGAAAGAACCAGATTCATTTTTTTTCCCCATCTTTTGCTTTGGGCAAGCTGAAGTAGACAGAGGCCTTAGAGACTAGAAAAATACAAGTCAATAGCTTGAGAAAGGCTGACCTAAGATGCAGAGCAAGATAAATCATCAAGTTGTGGAAGTTCTTGTATCCATGCAATTTCTTTTTCCTAAAAACGCTCAGCTGTTGACTGATCTAAACTAGGAGCTTTTCAAATCCATATGAGGTTGACTGAAGTTTTACTGCAACCTAAAAATTATGTCTTGCAAGTACAGCATGTTCTTTTTCTCAGGAACTTCACACTACTCCTGGCAGTGATCATATACAGAAAACAGATACACATTGCTTTCAGGCTTGGAGATATTAGCATGATCAAGGTAACAAAATAAAGAAAAGTTAACTTCCATCAAGTGTCTTAGGGAAAGAGAATATACTCATACTTTATGTTCAAATCCCTAGAATGGCCCTAGAAAAACACTGGAAAGATCTTAAAAAGGATTATTTGGAAAAAAATTCTTGAATGCAACTCTTGAAACAAAACTCTGCTAATGTAAGTGAGCATGTAATACTCTTTCACAAACCTTTTTGGTTGTCCCTAATATTATGAGGGACCAACAGAACGCCTACTACATTTAGTTTTACTCTGATTTCCAGTGTAATCTTATTCACAGCAAATTATTTCCATTATGTCTGTCTTCAAAGATTCTTTTCTTTCCACAGCATTTACCCACAGTATACTTATATACATGCATATACCCTCCCTGCTTTTGCTTTGCTGAATAAGCCAAGTTATTCTGACCTTTTTTTTTTTTTCTTACAGCAAGATATCCTTTAGCCTAATAATTCTAGTGGCCCTTGTATGCAAAAGTTTGAAGAAGTAAAAATAAATGACCATAAGCAAATGCAGGAAGTATACTGCAGCTCTCACTGGGACTCCGTACAGTGGTGTGAATGCTTTCTTTCCTCTTTAGGAAATGTTCCCAATTCACTGAAGGACCACGGCTGCCTTTTTTGTAGGCATGTGACGTTGGCAGCTGTCATCTGGACTTGCACTCCCAGAAAATCCTCTTTTGATTCTTCCAGCTAAATGGATTCCAGCTAATAGTAGAATGTGTTGTCACTAACCCCCAAGTACATACCTACTCCATTCTGTAACTTACCCTATTCTTAATTTTATCCTATATCTATTCCTCTATTCCTCCAATGTCATCCATCTTTTCTTAGATATCTTGATCTTCTTCAGTACTGATGACTTTCAATTCCATGCCATCAGTTTAATTAATATGCACTCCCACTTTTTGCAGCAAATACATTAATTAAACACTACATAAGAGCTCCTGACAAAAGTCTACTAATAATTTTATTATGGCCCACAAGTACTTTTAAACAATCTGTAATAAATTTACCTTTTGCTAGTTTCTCACCTACCTTATAATTCTTCCAGAAATATCCAATCTTCTACTTTCAATCTACTTTCCCACTAGGCACCGTATCAAATTGTTTTCTGAAGTCCAGATATAGAAAATCTATGGCATTATTCTCCCCTGGAAATCACTGTATATGAAAGAAAAATCATCAGTTAATCTGATATGATCTCTCTTTGGAAAATTCATGTTTCGTTTTGTCATAATTTTCATGCATCTCTACATCTCTAAATATATATACATTATATATATATATTTGTAATTTTTGTAGTTGCTCTAATGGTCATCTTTTATCTTCTTTCACTCTAGAAGTGCAACTAACTCTTCATTAACTCTTTATTCAAAAGCAGGAACCGGTAGATACTCCAGAAAAGGGGAAGAAAAGGTGAGAATTTAGATTCTTAAAATAATGATGCAGCCTTTTGCATTGCAAAAGACCAGCAAGCCTAAATAGTGCTAAATTTGAGCTGGATGGCACCGAGCGCTTCTTAAATGCAATATTTTTGGGAGCACAATACAGAGGGTCACTAGTATTTCTGAAGGAACAGCTGTGTAACAAAAAGGGTATCTTAAAAAAAGAATTATAAATCCCTTCTTTCATGTTCCTTCTCTTGCCGCACAAGTTACTATTCTGCAGCTGACCAGAGATTCCTCCTCCCCTTTCAGAAAATCTGCTTGTGCTTTTATGCAAGAACTAGCTTGGGTCTGGGATAGCTCATTGGCTTCTCTGTGCAGGCCACACCATACTCAGATGAGTTCTATCATAAGACACCTGGGTGTTTCTGATCTACTTCATAGCTTAGGCTTTAAACTGAAGAAGGGCAGCTAAACTCTTTTCTAAGACTTTGTCTTGAAGGCATTATAGTCTCATTCTCTTGAGTCCATATTTCAGCAATAAACCCTACCGGACTCAAACTGGCATTGCACACAGCCAGTTGCAGTGTCTCTATGTCTACTGCCCAGCTAATTAACAAAAAGTTAAGCACAAAAATTAAGTTTATTATTACATATGCCATTTTTCCAACAATACTGTAGTATTTGTTTCAATTATTTGTTTTAATACAAATGAAAAAAAAAAAAAAAAGGCGCCTGAATCCTCAAAATTAAAACCTATCCTTTCAGAAGCCTGAGACGACCTGCTTTCTCCTCCTCCGTGACCATCTCCCCATATGAATCCATCAGACGTTGCGAGGTCTGCTTCCCTCTTGGCTGTAGCAACTTCCATCCCCGCAGTTCCTTCCCATTAGGCACGTCCGCCTCTCACACCACCCACAGCAGATCCCCAGCCCTACTGACAAGAGGCAAAGGACTCTTTGGGCTCAACACCAAGAGGACACTTGACATTTACATCATTATCCCATTCCAAAGTCCAATTTTTCCTTTGCTGTCTATTTAATCACCAAATAATATTTTCCATTTGTTTTCAGTTTTACCCTTTTGACTTTTACATGTGACTCTACTTGGTGATCTGCTTTTTCCATTTTGCTCCCTGAAGGCCCACTGCTAACTGCTCAGTCCTTTTAGAGATAGTTATTTGTTGAGCTGGGACAGAAAATCTTTCCCCTAGTATTTTTTTCTACATTTTTACATTACTTTTTTTTTTTTTTTTTTTTTTTTTTTTGGAATACAACTTCAACATACTTTTAGCATCTCTGAGCTAAAGAAATTCCAATCCTCCTCCATAAACAAGTCCCTGATTTGCCACTTAGTTAGAATTAGTGCACTTGTAAACACTGGAATCCAATCTTTACCGCAATCCAATCTTGGGTCCTACTATTACTGCTTTAGAAATTAAACTCTCCCAACAAGACAGCTTGACTCTACTTCACCCTAACAGCTTTTTTTCTTTTTTTTTTTTTTTTTTTTTTTTTTTCCTGGTCTCCGCAGCACAGCTGGGACCGTTAACCGCCGTTAACCGCCGTTAACGGCCGGCGGGTTGGGCGGCCGGGGCTGGTGCCGCCCGCCCCGGTGCACGCTGGGTAGCGTGCCCGGTTACCGTTGCCACGGGGCAGGGGGAGGTTGCTGCTCCGGCGGGAGCAATGGTGAAGGAGACCATCCGCGTGTACGCGCGGGTGAAGCCCGTGGGCCGGCGGCAGCAGGCCGGGGTAGGCGAGGAGGTGACCGCGGCAGTGCCGGGGCACGGGCCGGCCGTGGGAAGGGCTGGGGGCAATGCTCGCCGCGGCCGGCGGGAGCAGCCGGGTCTTGGCCGGGCTAGGAGCTGCTTTTCTGTGCGTGTAGTTGGGGGAGAGGTTGCGCAGGAGAAGCGGCTGGGGTGCCCCTGGGCTCGGGGGTGAAGGGCCCATGTGGATGCTGCGGGAGGACGTGGCTGATCTGTGGCTTCCGTTTGGAAGGGATAATAAAACCACCGGAAGGAATAATAAAAATATTTGAAGTGTTCCTTGCAAGCATTCCTCACGTTTAGGTCACTTTACTGTCTTCTCTCTTCTAAGAGATTGCTGTGGGTGTCTTGGGAGGACATGGCTTTTGGGGGTTGTGCATTGTTTTTCAGTAATGGAGGTTAACACACTTTATGAAGCAAATCGTGTCAAAGATGTTAAATATCTTCTGAAATCCTACGGTGGGGCTTATAGGACAACAAATGAGTTTGTATGTTCTTGTCTTGTTGTTAAATAGGTGAAGGAAAATATGTCCAAAGAATAAGAGTTTTTAAAACAAGCAGAATAATGTAGCTGGTCTACTACGTTGTATTAAGATACTGATTAGCCACGCTATGCAGTGAGATTTGGAAATGTGTATAAAACTTGTCTTTTGGTAGTTACAGATGTCAAGCTTACATGAGTTATACCTATAGGCTTGTTATACATGTGTATATATAAAATACATACATAATGCTCTACTGGTAAGATCATTTTGTTAATCCATATCCACCTTTATCAGATATATTCAGTTGATGACGATGAGAAATCTGCGTCAAGTCTGGAGATTATTGTGCCGCGTGATTTAGCAGATGGGTTTGTCAATAATAAACGAGAAAGCTACAAGTTCCAGTAAGTAAAAACTTTATTTTCTGTCTTCAGTGGTTGATGTCATTTCTCCTAGTGATTAGATCTATAGAATCAGGAAAGCCTTTTCTTGAAGGTAAGTCTTCATACAGTTATCTTTATTTTTGTATAACTCTTTTAACAGGAGACTGCAGAATGCTCTGCCCTGCACCTGATAGAAATTGATAGTCAAGGCTATCTATCTAGATATATTATATATAGTGAATATATATTTTTTGTCTATCCATTGCATGCCATTATACATTTCTGGCTTATATGTCAAACATTGCATCTTCAGTTATCAGTTCTTCATTTGCTACAGCTTGTTTTAAATTGGCTTGTGAAAAGGGAATGTGTATTCTCATGTGACCTAATGAGTTGGCGTAGGCTGGCTAAAGATGTTGTGTTGTAAAACTCTTTGTTTAACCAGTTAATTTCGGGCATAAACAAAAAAACAATAAAGAAAAACAGAGATTGTTAAACGGAAAAATCACACTCGAATGTAAATTTTTTTTAGAAACTAAAAATAAGTATCAGGAATATCTCTCAGATGTTTTCATCTTTTCAGTAGAAAGTTGGAGGCAATATTTTACATTTTTTGTTAATTCAGTTAAATGTATCACCACATTTAAAGAATAAGATGATACTGAAAAAGAGTGCATTTGACAAACATCTGCAGCTCAAACTGATGTCATTGTAAATCTGTTCTCCTTTGGAACAGAGGCACTGACGTCTCCAACTAGATGAATATACAAGACTAGCTTAGGCTGCAGATGCCCAAGCCAGCTGTAAGGAATGCTGACATGTTTTATGATTTTATTATTTGTTACCAAGTGTCTAAGATAGATCCTGAGAATTACTATTCCTTAGTAAGTCAAAAAGTAATTGCTTTATGTAATGCTATGGAGTATTTCTTTCTTCCTCCTTAAAACACCATTCCTTATGCTTTCTTTGTATCCCAGTCAGCTCAATCATTACTTGCCTGTGTTCTTATTTTCTTATCTGAATTTCAAACAGTATTGGCTGAACAACTTGGCAGATTAAAGGTTTGCAGGATGGAATGTATGCCTCTACCTTTCATAATGTATGCTCATCTGAGATTAACCCACCGCATAACACCTTGGAGGCCATGGTGCCTTTTTAAATACCCTGTGAAATGCTATGTGAATATACACTTTAATATAGGAGGGATAATGTGACAGCATGGCAAGACACAAGCCATCCAGGAGTTCATTGATGGTAACTTCCTGAGGTGTGAATAAGGAGCCCGTGTGGTATGGTGCTGTGCTGGAGTGAGTTCTTGCAAATGAAGAACTAATCAAGAATATAACAACTGGGGACAATCTTTGCTGCAGCAATCATGAGATGCTGGAATTCAGGGTCCAAAGAGGAGGGAGAAAGGCCAGAAGTAGGATCACAACTTTGCACTACAGGAGAGCAGACTTAACAGCTGCATAAGGCTGTTGTTCGGAAGAATCTCATGGAGCCTGATCCTGAAGAGAAGAATAATCTAGGAAAGCTACTTGATATACAAAGGTCACTTCCTTGTGCTCAAGAACGGTCCATCCTCATGAGCAGAAAATCAGCAAAGGTGTCAGGAGGCTTCCATGGGTGAACAAGAAGCTCCTAGCTAAACTCGGACATGAAAAGGAAACAGTCAGGAGGCAGAAGTGGAGTAAGGTGGCCCAGGAGGAATATAGATTCCTTTTGTGAGAATGCTGCAATGGCGTTAGGAAAGCAAAAATGCACCTGGCATTGAATGTGGTGAGGGATGTGCAGGGCAACAAGAAAGGATCCTTGAGAGATATGAGCAGCAAAAAGGAAGGCGAGAGAAAATGTGGACCCACTGCTGGGTAGTGGGACAAGAGCCCTGTAGGGAAAGGATGCGGGAAAGGCCTCCTTTGCTGTTGTCATTACTAATAAGGCTTTCCTTCAGGAGACACAGGCCTCTCAGATCCCTGGGAATGTGTGGAGGTGGAATGTGTGGCACACCAGTCCTTGGTGGAGGTGGGTGAGGCTAGCGGACCTTTAAGCAACCTGGAGCAGTTTGTTCAAGAAAATGCCTGGGAGCTAATGGGATAGAGCCGCAAGTGCTGAGGGAGCTGGCCAGGATCCGTTATCTCTGTACGGCCACAGTGACTCAGAGAGGTTGCTGCAGATTAGGAGAAAGCAAATGTCACTCCTGTCTTCTGGAAAGGCAAGAAGGAGGATTGAGCGGATTACAGACTGGTCAGCTTCACCTTGATTTCTGCCAGGATGGTGAGGAAAATAGTCCTGGCAGTGATTTCCAAATATGCGAAGGACAAGAAGCTGGATAAGGACAAGTTGTTAGCTGGATATATGAAGGGGAAATCATATTTGTTCAATCTGGTAGCCCTCTACAAGGAGTTGATTAGCTTGGTGGATAAAGAGAGAGAAATATATGTTGTTCAACTCAATGCCTTTTGGCGCTCTGTCCCATCAAGTTATTATAGATAAACTGATAAAATATGGGCTAGATAAATGAACAATGAGTTGGACTGAAAAGTGCCTGAAGCTGAGCTCAGAGTTAATAAAAACAACAGCACAAGACCCAGGTAGAGGTCAGTTGCTGGTGAAGATGTTTAACATCTTCATTAATGGCCTAGGTGACTGGGAGAAGTGCACCTTCAGCAAGTTTATAAATTATAAAAATCGAAGAGGAGTGTCTGATACTTTATACTCTCAAAATAATTCAGAGGGATCTCAAAAAGATGGAGAAAGAAGCAGAGAGACATCTGAAGTTCAACAAAGGGAAATGCCAAGTCCTGCCCCTGAGGAGGAATAACCCTGTGGACCAGTGCAGAGCTGGACTGACCAGCTGGAAAGCAGCTTTGCTGCTTTGAGGGACCTCGTGGATAAGCTGAACGTGAGCCAGCAGTGAGCTCTCTCAGCTCACTTCTCTGAGCCATGCAGGCCAACGATGTCCCAAGGTGCATGAGGCAGAGCATTGCCAGCAGGTTCAAGGAGGTGATTCTTCCCTGTACTCCGCACCAGTAAGACTGTATCTGGAGTGTCTAGTTCTGAGCTCTCTTGTACAAGAGACATGGAAATATTGGAATCAATGCAGCAAAGGTGATGATAGTGGTGATTGAGAGTGTAGAACATGACATGTGAGGACAGGCTTCAAGAGACTGTTGAGCCTGGAGTAGAGCAAGCTGAAGGGGATCTTATCAATGTGTGTAAATATCTGATGGGGATGAGCATAAAGATTCCAGAGCCAGAGACTCCTTAGCGGCGACCAGTGAAGGGATGGTGACCTTTATGAGGAGTCAATGGGCACAAACTAAAACCCAGGAAATTCCCTTTAATCATAAGAAAAAAACTTCTATTTTTTTTTTTTTTTTCTCACTGTAAAGGTTTGTGGGTTCTCCATGCTTGGAGATACTCAGAATTAGATTGGACCTGGTCCTAAGCTGTAGTTGTCCCTACTTTTGACTGTGGGAGCTAGACTATGTGAACTCTAGAGATCCCTTCTGTCCTCAACCATTCCATGTTTTTTATGATTCTGTGAAGTAATTATTGTTTTTTTTTATATAGGAGGGGACAGAGTTTAGATTGGGTTAAATATCTCCTGTCTTGCATACAGTACGTGTACAGCAGAATGCAGGGAATAGTTACGAAAAAAATGTGAGTCTGGCAATACTGGTGGGATGCTGTATTTGGTTATAGTGTAATCTATTTATCCAGGTTTTAGGATGGTGCCAGTTACAAACACTGATTCTCTTGATGGATGTAAAATACATTTTATTTTTTTTCCAAGCATCATTTTGTCAGAGGATTTTATTGTACAGATCTTGTCAAAGCAGTACTGTGTATAGTCTATTTATATACAATAGCACAACAGCATGCTGTGGGTAAGGATACAGGGAAAACATTGTACTAAGTTATGTAAGCCTAATGATGTAAACATGGACTATTACAAAAACAAAAAAAGTATGAATCAAGTAGTGTTTTAAGATTCTGAACAATTATTATTTGCCTAATATTTTCAGATTTCAGAAAATTTTTGATCAAGAGGCCAAACAAGATGTGGTTTTTGAAAGCATTGCCAAACCAGTGGCAGAATGGTACGTTGTTGTTCTTGTGAGTAATGAGGGGTAACACAGGGTCAAAAGTAGCTTTTATTGCATTATTTGGAGAAAAGCTGATGAATGTTTATCTCTCTATTGTAAAAGTTTTTTAATTTTCTAAATGCTGATACGCACTTGGTAGATACACACTGATTTCCTAGGATTTTTACATATGAAAAGGTTATTTCATTAGCACCTAAATTAGTATTGCTACTTTTACCTCTTATGTTGAAAAAGCATAGAAATTCATGTCTACTAGAATTTTTGTTTATAATATAAACTTATTTTGCTGCATTAGAAAAGTGTTCCCTATGTATTCTGTGGAGAGTTAAACCTAAAGAAAATCTAATCTTCCCTATTTATTTTTTATTAAACTGAGGATATTAAGGAGTTATACTCCATGATACTCTCTAATTTTGCCTTCATTTTTTTTTTTTGTCTTAATGTATTTACAGTGCTTTTGGAATTGTGTGTGTGTATATACACAGACATATGCACACACATATATATTTCTCCTCAGTATAGTAGTTAAACACTACTTATTTTATGGTTCTTAATAGATGTAGAAGCCCTACTCATTCATTGCATTATTTGAATGACCCTGTGAAACAAGCAAGATTCTTTGATGCTTTGTTCAATGCCACCATAGATAAAGGTATTATTACTAGTCATTGTCTCTCCCCCCACACTGGAAGAATCAAAATTTCTGCCTACTGTTTATTTGTTTACTGTTCAGAATCCAAAATTTGTAGTAAACTGGGAAGTATTATTTCAGGTACCAACGTCTTTTTCCTTCATTGTCATATCCACTCATGGACGTAACCTACGGTTTTGAAAGCTGTTGTTCATCATTCTCGTGTGTCTTCCATCATGGTGGGGTGGGGAGGGGGAAGTCATCCTCAGTTTGACTCCTGGTCTTTCTCCAACTGTTAGTTGCATGTGGTGTGTTTAAAAAATGTACTTGGCTCTTTTTCCAGTTGTCAAAAAGTTTTAATTTTTTCCCTTCCATTTTCTGTATAAAAGGCACATGTGAAACAGAAGGGGAATGGACTCTGAAAATAAGGAGCTTGTGAAACTGAAACTTTAGATAAACATAAGCTAAATACACTTGATTTTTTTTTTCTGAATTATTTAATCCAAAATGGATTTCTTTGCATATTTGACTTTACAATGTATAGCTTCAGGTTAACTCATTTACTTCACTTTGAATATTTTTGTTTTTATGCTGACTGCAGAGAAATTACTGTATCTTCAATAGACGTAATTATGCTTGGAAAACAAAGGGTCGAAACTCTGTTTGTAACATGCTGTGGGTTAAATTATCCCCAACAAACTCATGCTGTTGAAGCAACAGACAGGNGTTTGCCAGAGTATGGAATGGTTTTCTAGTTGCATAATTCACCTATGTAGTGCTCCTAGTAAGTAGGAAGTGACATGACTTTTCCTTTATTTTAATGTTGGCTGATACAAAATTTTCATATATTGATTTGATTACATAAACTTTAGTTTTCATTTTGAAATTTTTTTTTAATGCTTAAATGCTGTTGAAATCAATGGAACTTGGGCAAAAAATCATCTCTAAGTAGCTGAAGCTTTATTTTTATTGCTAAAATGAAATTATAAAATCATTCTTAAACAAGAATTAGTATAGTAAACAAGAATATTATGATTTTTCTGAGCATTATCAACTTGTTAAGCCTTGTCTGCAAATTAATATTTGTGTTGTTATTTATCAAACTGAAGGATATTTTTGTTGTGTTTTTATAGTAGAATAGCCAATATCCAAAATGTGTTCCTGCTTCTCCTCCTCCTCTTTCATTTTTACTTCTCAGTGAAAACCAAATACTTAAAATGTCTTCATAGTTCTTTGACTGTATGAGTCCTCAGCTGGTGGTTCAAAATTTCCTTTCCATTGGTGGATGGAAAGAATTGCTCTGTTACTTCTGAAAGACCACAGTCCTTTGTGGCAAAATTCTCATCATTATTTCTTTCTGTTTGTTGTAAGTTGACATTCTTGTTCAGAGAAAACCAATTAAAATGTGCTTATTTCTAATGGTGGAATAATTTTACTAATGAACAGATTTTGCTTGTGTATTGCCAGAGGAAAGAAATATGCAGAAAAGTGTCAATGAAATGGATCAGTAATATTTTGAGGCTCTTCATCATGCATGCCTATAGCCATGAGAAAATTCACCTTAGAACTTAAATACCCAAGAAAAAAAATCTTGTTTAAACCCAGCAATACAGTATTTGTGACTCTAAAATCTTTCTAGTTCTTCTTAGATGGATGAAAATTGGGTGCAACTTGTTCTTCTACTGTCTAAATCTGCTCTGTTTGATGTTGTGCCACTACTTTTCTGTCTTTAAATCTAGTTACACTGTCATCCTGCCAGTGGTTTCAGAGGCACCAGACACTAGTTTGCTTAATTTTCTTCTTTAGTCAGAAGTGGCAGTCTCTGAAAATCATTACAACCATGTGATTTACTTGATTACTTTTATTACTTTTTGTTAGAGCTTGACAAGGAAAAGATCTTCCTTCCTTGATTTCTTTTGTTTTCTTTTCTCTTTTCATTTTTGATAGTATATTCTTAACTTTTTTGTGCTGCCAGCTTGTTCTTGAAGATGCAGTACTAACAGAGTGACTGTTAGGAAAAAAATCAGTAACATTCTTTTAAAGTTCAGTAATAATCAAACTTTGGTTTAACAACAGGACAAGATTGTGCTGTTAATGTGTCATTTATCAGTGTTACGATGATGGTTACAATAGGAATTTAAGTATAGTTTTTGAGTTAGTTTTGTTTTTAATTCTAACATGGCCATTGTTTTTGTGTTGACTTACTTAGTAATTCTCTTCAGATGTATCATGCAATTCAGAAAGAACTTAGCTGGTGATACACCTAATAGTAGTCAGCTGTGGTTTTTGAAAGACCTGATAACCTCCTTGATAATACTATTGTTTTTTCTCCAGATTTTCGGTTTTCAGTTTCTTCTAATGTGCTGTGTTTGCCTTAATAATTAGCACCTGTATTATACTCTCTATGCTTTGCTTTTTCTGCTTCTTCATACAGAGAATGTAGGGAAAATAATTTGCAGAATGCCACCTAATGTCGACTATACTGTCTGAAGCAGAAATAATAACATTAAGATCCCTTTTTGCAGTTTTAGAAAATATTTCTCTAGTAATTTAAAGTGTTTGGAAAAATATTTGCATCGTTAGACTGTTTTGTAATACAGAACCACAGGATGTAGACTAAACATCCTAATAGGATGTTTCTTTAATACGCTTACAGGAATCCAGTGACGTTCCTTTGCTTTTCTGCTTTTGTATGTTTTTTTTCTTCTTGTGTAAGTCCACAAGTAAGATAGGTGAAAGTATTTAGACCCGATATGTTTGTTTTATTTATTATTTTTTAGCTCCCTA
This sequence comes from Nothocercus julius, assembly GCA_013398735.1. Classification (NCBI taxonomy): domain Eukaryota; kingdom Metazoa; phylum Chordata; class Aves; order Tinamiformes; family Tinamidae; genus Nothocercus; species Nothocercus julius. The sequence goes on from VZSV01000012.1 coordinate 10,799,388, forward strand.
ATAACTAAAGCATTTGTGTTTTGCCATCTAATCAAGGAATACAAAGTATCTGCAAGATTCTTCCAACTAATGAAAAATTCATCAATTATTAAAAGGAATGCTAATTTTCTTCCAAGGTATGCTTTCGTTATGGCCATCCAAGCTACAATAATGCTGAATAACCTTTATTTTTATCAGCTTCAGTGGGATTATGGGTTAATAGCTACTCTGAAATTTGTAATCGTTTGAAACGAGAACTCTAATTTAGGTTATAAGGTCTTGGTTCTAAATGAATGACGACCTCTATTTTTGAACATCACATAGTAAAATTTTAAAATTCTGTAGATTCTTATTTCTAAATGTGAAGGTTCTTCCTCGGTTTTGAAGTTATTAGGGGCAGTCAAAAGGACACATCTTAGTATAAATTTTTCCTAGCAAAGCATGTGGAGTTAGTATTGGTATTCCTCTGAAAGCAGTTAAGCTGCAGATTACCTCATGCTTCTGGATTTTGATGCAATTTGTACTTTTTTTTTTTTTTTTTTT
>VZSV01000012.1:10800884-10845703 GCA_013398735.1 Nothocercus julius
ATTAGTTACATTTACATATACTTGGTAAAGGGGACAAGTCTTGGATTAGTAGGCATTTTTGGAATGAACACAGTGAGACACTTTCTAACGGATGATGTGGAGACAGAGTTGGACAGTTTTGAAAGACAGCTGAGGCAATACAACAAGTTAACTGTCTGTAGTCCTCTGTTCCGAGCAATAGGAACTTGGAAGAGGTAGTATTGCAGCTTGAGTAGAATAGTTGAAGGACATATCAAATACCAAAAGATACACAGATTGCAAGGTAAAATTTGCTTCATTTTGTATGGCTTTTATGAAAGCAGAACTGCAAGTTAGGCATCATTTGCAATTCACGTTAAATGATTATAAGAGAGTCTAGATTTAAATCAGTAAGCTCAGGATTCAAGGTAAGCATTTTAGAAATGTTCCCCTTGTGATGTGAAGGATTCTTTCTTTCTGAAAAGAAAGTGCGTAATGGCTGAAACTCCTCAAAAAAGTGATATCATTAAGTGGTTACTGTATTAAACTTATGAGAACAAAATTTAACTACACTTCCTATGGAAATAGAGTAAAAAATTTTCATTAGTGTTAGGAAGTATCTGGTGGATTCCACTTAAACTATTTTTTTAATAAAAAAGAATAAGCACCACAAAACCATGATGTAAAAATAAGAAAGTTCTCTTAAATATCTGACTTAGGGTTTTTTTTTTTTTTTTTTTTTTTTTTTTTAGGTCTTGTGTTATTTCGGTGTTTTCATATAAGAGAGAAATTCTAAGTATTTTTCACAAGTCTATTGTCTTTTGCTTCTGTCATGTATAGGAGGCTGTTTCTCCATGCTTTTTAAGCACATTCCCTCTCCCATCCCCAAATGATTTGCCCATTATTCTTTGTTCATTATTGCCACTGCTCAGCTGTAGGGAGTAGTAGCAATACGGACATCACATTTTCCTTTCTACTTTCTCTCCTACAAAATCTTGTACATTTGGAGTACTGGGATATCAGTAGAATAAGCTGTTCTGTAATACGGAATAATAGAATAATTAAAATATTGTAAGACCCTAATGACAGAACAGTCATTTACTCATTTTTATAGTCCTGACACAGTAACTCCATAACTAACTTAAAATCTCTTTAGCATCATACAATAGTTGCTATATTTGGAAATCAGTGTTATTTTTGGAACTTGAGGGATTATCAGATTAGGTTTATTTCATAAATCTGGCAAAAGTATGAAGAAAAATTATCATACTGAGATACCTTAATTAGAAAGAGATTTAATCTGGGCTCCAAATGGTAGTAGATACTTAAGCAGTGAGCTTTTGTAAAGACAGATCCTTGCTTAAAATTGATTTTCCAGAAATAAAGTTCTTCACTCTTTTAATCATAAACATAAGATCTAGGAGTTGTTTTTGAAGGGTTCTGTTAAATTTTCGTATAAAATGACTATGGATTCAGGTTTCCTGAGAGAGGGTGAAGGAAAGCACAAGGTTATTGGTAAAATATTTTAGGTCAACAAGAACTGAGACAAGGAAAAAGTTGACTGGATGTAAAGGTCAGATATCTTCCTAGTTGGTGAATGGCCACTTACATGTTCATTGCTAGTAATTTCAAATAGAAGTGTCATAACCTGGTTAAAATAATAACATAAATCTGAAATAGACTAATAAAGTCTTCATGTGCTTAAATGTTTTTCTTTTTAATCCTTTTGAAGATTGAAATTTGTGTCTAGCAATAGAAATTAAGAGTCACAACAAGCAAATCTTTTTGTTCAGGCCTCATGTTTGATGTTGCTGTGATGGTCGTTTAGCAGTTGTAAAATTGAGATTTCCCTTTTTGTAATACCTCTGATGTCAAAAACTTGAGAAGGCATTCATTGCTGTTTCTATGTCTTCCTTACAATGAATGGAAGATTTGAGTAACAAAAAAGGAAAGGCAGTGCTCTGACTTTTCACAGGAGGACTGTTGTGTTGGTCTTAAAAATGATGCATGTGTGAACTAGAGCAAAGTTTGCAATGTGTTTTCAGGGTCTGGTAAGGACTGTTCTGTTTGTTTCTTTTCCTGCTTTTATCTGTGAGTCCATGTGAATTATGCCTTCTCTCTTAAAATTAATTTAAGTTGGAAGAGGTCTTTGTAACTCATCTGGTCCAACCTCCTGAGAAGAGCAGGAATAGTTTTAAAGTTAATCAGGTTGCTCAGGCCCTTGTCCTGTAGAGTTTTGAAAAGTCTAACGATGGGAGTCCCACAAACTATCTGAGCACATCTTCCAGGGCTTCTGTGCCCTCACTCTGAAGATCTTTTTCCATATATCCACTTTGGATTTCCTATTGTTTAACTTGTGACCACTGTCTCTTGTCCTACCACCTTAACATTTCTGTGGAAAGTCCAGCTCTAAGGCTCTCTGGTAGAGCCATAGCTGCCTTTTCTCCAACCTGAAAATAATCAGCCCTTGACTCTCCAGTTTCTTTACAGCATCCTTGTTGTACTGGGGAGTTCAAAAATGGACACAGTACTATAGGTACAGAGTTCCGTGTGTTTGTTTTATTTTTATTATTATTTTTTTTTATTTACAGATTCTGTAGTTTTTATGGTAACTTGTCTGTCTGACCTTGCAGGAGGAATGCAACAGAAGAGCAAGGAGAGTACTTCATTATATCTGGGTGCAAGCCTGTGTGCAGCCTATTTAACAATGAGAAAGAAACAAACAGAAAGAAACAAATTTTGTGTCCATAAAATCCAAATAAAGCAAATAATCATCACTGCAAATTAAAACAAAATGTAGTCATAAGAAACAACCACAAATAAACATCCTCAATCTGCTTTCAACCTCTATCTGCTGCCACTGGATTTTAAAACTCTCCTTGTATAGTCTTGGATTTTCAAAGATTGAATGCTGAACAATATTTTAAACTGTAGTAATTACCCATAAATTGTCTAGCTCTCCCTTTTGGAATTTCTCATGTGAGGAATGTTTAAGCAGTTGTGAACATATTGGATCCATCAATTTAAGAGGAATTACTTGCATGAGTTAGACTTCTGTATCAGGCTCTTCATTTAGGATTTATATATCTTTCAGGGATGAGGTGTATCAACTGAGTGACTGAAAGTGGAAATACAGAAGTTTGTAAAAGACTTTTTTTTTAAATGTGGCTCTAAATTAAAATTTTAAATGAAATGGTAATTTCTTAGTGTACATGTTTTAATTGGACACAGATTACGGTTAGAAAGTACAAGTTGATAACTGAATTAGAAAAGATCAGGAAAAAAAAACACATGACTTTGCTCTTTAACTACATTCTTATCTAAGCCTCTACTGGAAGGAATAGTCTGTGTCTTATAATTGATGCAAAGTTCTACTAACAGCTGTTACTTAGAAAGATTTTAGGGGGAGAGGCAGAATCTTCTTTAACCTGACCAAAGAGGTACTAAGTTATAAAGCCCTGAATTTAGTCCTCCGCCCCCAATGCACCAACTAGTCTAATAAATTACCTCTCCTAAACACTTTTTTTTCTTATATCATTAGATCATCATAAGTACAACTACATTATTACAGCGTTTGTTTAATTTTCTTCAGTGTTATTGGCTAAGTCTCCATATGTAATAAATGTTTCTTACAATTTTTTTATCTAGACTGAGAAGCCTTTTTTATAACTCTTACCACTGATAAGGTGAAGTTTTTAAGGTATTATATCCTTGCTGTGTAACTTTTTAATAAATATTTTTAAGCCAGTGTTTCAGAGCTGGTTGTAATTTTTATAAAGCTATTTTTTTTTCTTGAGCAAGCATAGTTATGTAAACTTGTGTATAACATTATTTAGGTTATGAAACAGTGTTTAGGTTATACTGAAAATTAATTAATTAAGGAGCCTTTACTTGAGCTTTTTATGTCTCCAAAACAATTGAGTTGTTAAAATTGAGTATATTCCAAATTAGGTGGAGTAAGAATACATTTTGATCTCCTAAAATACTCAAAACCTTTTTAGAGTGTATCAGAAGTACTTTTGATATGTACGAATATATTTAATGCTGTGCTGGTTTTGAGAATTTATACCAGGAAAAGATCTGCATCAGACTGTATTGGTACCTTCCACACTGTACCTCACTTAAAGGTCAGTGAAATCATTGGAAAAATGTTCTGTCACTTGGATGAGCTTTGGATCATGGTCTGTCTTAATGATACTTTGCAGATGAAGAATTCTTTCTCCATGCATTTTCTAAATCTTTACTGCTTATTTCAATATCTTGTTTAGGAAAATATTGATAGTATTTCAATTTTTCACCTGATTGTGATCAATGTAGAAAAAATAATAGGATATCTGTGCCATAACTGGAAGATAAAACTTGAAAATGTCTAGTTTGCCTGATCACAAAATGTGAAATTATGTTGCTGTCGTCATAAATGGTTAAGTATATATACCTGTGGGAACAAGTTCATCTCCTCATTTGCTTATGTGTGTTGACAATTTCTCACTTGGAAAAAGTGATTTAGTTTGTATGCAGTAGAGAGGACATATTCAATACTTTCTTGTATTTAAAATATGTGCTGATTAAATTTGTTTCAGTTCTAAAGGTCAACAACATTTTTAAGTGCTTAATCGGAAAAGAATTTATCTCCTTTAGAAAACTAAAAAAAAATCTAGTCTTTGTGTTAAAATAATTTTGTAGTGAGTGTGTCATTAGGTGAGAAGTAATTATAGAAGAATAATGGAATAAAATAGGTTTGAGCTGTAATAAAAAGATACTCACTAAAAGGGTAAGGGCTGATTAACTACACTTAATGTTAATAATTAAAATTGATATCAATTATTGTTACTATTCCTCATATTCATAGTGCTTCATTCAAAGTTTTTCTCCTTGCTCTGGCTTCCAGCAAGGAAAACTTTTGGTGTATAAGTCTAGGCTGTTGAATGTATCTACTTTACAAGAGCTACTTATTTCATAAATACTTGTTGATGGCTTTGAATATTAAGCAGATAACCAGGATGTTTCTTCACCAGTAGTTATATAAATTGACTTTTTTTTTTTTTTTTCCTCAAGTGGTTAAAAATGAAAAGCCAACCAAAACTTATCTAAACACCTTGGTATAGAGTGCACATATGTAAATATATTGTTGACCGTGTATGTTCAAATTTCATCCAAGTGTATTTAGCAAATTTTTTGATTATCTTTGTCATATGTGAACTTTATGTGATGTGGCCAAACAGATTTTTATTGAAACACAAAAAATAGGTTTTTTTATAAAAGTTTTAGCACTGTGCTGACAAAATTTTTGATAATACTACAGAAAATCAGAAGTCTTGATATTTTTTCATCATGAGTTAGATGAAAGTTAAGACTAAATTTGGTGGTGGTGGTGGTTGTTTTTCCCTAAGGTGTTTGGCTTTAAAGTGGCATGTTCAGGGTTTTTTTTGAAGTCTTGTAACCTAAAGCTCATACACCTTAATAACGAGATATGAATGCTGAAGGAATTCGGTATTTGAAATGAGATTGAAATGTGTTTGTTTGCAGAACTATAGCATATTTTTCTACAATGTGTCTGTTTTCCCAGAAATGCTATCCTTTTCTGAAAATCTTAAGGATAATTTCTTTGGGAATTCTTTACATGTAGAAATCCAGGCCAATGGATTTCTTGTCCATATTTAGTGGATTCTGTTGTTCATAAGTACTAAGTCCAACATGTGGATTTTCCTACTCATGCAGATGCTAAGTTAGGTGTATCCTTTGCACATTTAGCTTACTCCATGGTTTCCAGATAGGATCATGGCATAGCTGATTGTTCAGCAGTAGAAGCAAAGATGAAATAACAAAGTACTTGTTGGATAGTTGTTAGAAGCTCTCTTTTTTTTTTTAATGCCTTTTTTTCTGTTTTTGTTTTTTTTTTTTTTTTGCTTTAAAAATAAATATTTTTGTAGGCAATGTGATGGTGTCATGACATTGACAGGGATTTTGTTGTGTAAAGGCTGCTCTAAGTGGCTTTTGATAAATGTCACTTTTTCTTCTTTTAATAGAAGTTAAATCTATCATAAAGTGTTACAAATATATGCCTTCATATTCTAAACTGTAAGTAAAATGACCTCTTCCAGTTTCCTAACACAGTGAAAAAAATTCACAAATTTGGACACCTTTTAGTCATCCTATTTTAAATGCCTCTTTCCTTTTTTTTCTTTAGTATGCTCTATAGTTTTGATCTTGGTACTTATTAAAAATGTAGCCCCTCTAAGAACTCTAATAATCATAGTGGGAGTAACTTTGCTAGGATATACCAGAGACATATTTCTCTAGCAACACTTTAGCCAATCTGTCTGGAAGCAGTCCATGAACTTCAGAACAGGGGGCCATACAATATTGCATGAACACACCAAACATCTTTTCAGCAAAGACTCTTCTTGGATTATGTGACTTTGATGTGTTTTGTTTGAAGTAGCTAGGAGACAATTTACTGAAGAAGGCCTATCCTTAACTATGTAAAAAAAAAAAAAAAAAAAAAAAAGCAGCAAAGTTTTAAAGTTCTGGACATTCTGAGGGGAAGATGACTGTGGCAATAACCATGAATAAATATAAGCGTCACAAAGAATTGCAATTTATGTTCATAAAAGCTGGTGTGTAAAGATGTAAAGATTCAGACTTTGCATGAATAAACTGACCCTTTGCAGAGGTAGATTTTTCAAAATAAATTATGCATGGCAGAGAAGGGCTGCTTGACTCCCTGCTGTCTTTCCTAGTAGAGAATCTATTCCACCACTGTTAGAACCCACTTTCAATTGGGGATGACCATCTTCCAGAATCCTTTTGATGGAAGCTGTTCAAGCAATCCACCTTTTTTTTAACCTTTCAGAATTAGTATTGCCAACTCTTCAGATATTTGTTACCATTAAATCTGTTTTCATGTCAGGTTGTGCTTTGAAATTTCAGAAAGCTTTTGCTTGCTGTTTTGTTGATGGCATTAGTGTCCTCACAGACTTCCTTAGCACCTTCCTCAGAGCCCTAAGAATATCCTCAGGTCTCTGTTACCTTCAGGCTTTTTAAATTGACTTGGTTGCTAATTTTAATGTATTCTGAATCAAAGGATGAATGCTAAAAATCTGGACTTTATATATATATATATATATATATGTATATATATTTGATTTTTCTTAGATACTAAAGTGAAACTCATAACTTGCACTTTCATATGCAGTGTGCTTCTATCCAATGCAATATTAATATTGCTTATAGTTGCATTTGACTATGACCACGTATTGTTTTTGATGTTTGCATTTTATGAACAATGCTTTCTGGTAGGCTTTCAGACTTCATTGATGCATTGCAGTGTATTTAGTGGATTTATGAATCAATTCAAAAGAAAAACTCCCTTTTTTGACAGTGTAAAGTATATGAAATTCTACCCTACGTTTACATGTTTGATGTTTTTAATTGGTAGCTTTTGTAGTGTATTGGGACCTCAGGTTAATGGTGTACTGCCTCACCTTTGCCATATTCTTAGAATATACTTCAAAACTGTTCTGCAATACCGCAATAGGAGAGCAATACCACAATACTTGAAAATATGTATCTTTAAAAACCTAAGAAAAGACGAAAGTAGTAAGAAGACTTAACAGCCCAAAATGCTACCTCTGGAAGATCCCAAGAGCAGGGATGGAAAAATAAAAGAGCAGTTGTACTGGGTGAGACCAAATTTGCATTTAGCCCAGCATATTGTCCCTGACAGTAACTAGCCATCAATGCCTAGGGAAACATAGGGTAAGCGTGGGGAGCTGCTTTACCCAAGTATTTTCTTAGCTTCCATTCACTTGTAGTTCAGAGAGTTTCTGCAAGAGTGGTTTCTTTCATGAATTAGGCCAGTCTTTGCAGAATCCCCCATGAACTTTTAGCATCCACAGCAGACATTGCAATGAGTTTCAAAGCTTCAACTGCATGTGTGAAGAATCTTTTCCTCCTGCTTGTTTTGAACCTGCCATAGGCAAGCTTCTTTTGATACCCCCTACCTTCTGGCAGCTCGTTACTGTCCTCAGCATTCAGATGCTATGGTGGTGGGCACCAGAAATTCCCGAGATAGATGAATGGGGTGTTTTCTAAAAATGGTTATGCCTTGATTTTTAACATCTGGAATCTAAAATCTGTATGTACTCTGTCTTTGTTGGGTGTTTTGGTCTTTTGGAGCAGATGTTGAGTGTATTTCCTTTCAGCATGTTTCGTTTTCTTTCTGTGACATCCTACTGTAATGGATTAAACTAAGCAATTTGGCAACTACTCAGGCTTTTAAATAAGCTTTAACAAGTTGGAGAAGCATGGCCTCTTTTGTGGCGCCAGAGCAGCAGCTATCTATACATTGTCCTTATGCATAAGTCCTTACACGTTGTCCTTATGTCCTCCTATGTTAAGATTGTTTTCTATTGTTGTTTTTTTAATCTTGGCTTGTTTATTACTTTCTATATAAATAAAGTGCACAAGAATAATTTTAGCCTTTCTTTTCTTTATATAAAATCTGCTTATATAAGATCTTAAGCTTATTAAATTAAATCCAAGGCAGGCTTTGCTTCTGATAGTTTTATCAAAAAAAAAAAAATTTCTTCCTGTTTATCTTTTTTTCCCAATATTCCCTCCAATTTTTTTTTCAATACTCCCTTCAATTTTGGGAGAAAGTCTGCTGAAAGAATAAAGCCTGACACAATAATTTGGTATCTTTACTACATATCTTGTCAACTATAGGCTCTCGAGTTCTAGTTTAATTGACTTTTTGAATATTATAGTCACCAATAGATTATGTTGCTATTTAACTTGTAACTGTTACCAATTTTGATAATTTTCCTGATTTTATTTCTATTTTACAGATAATTGAAAATTCAAGATAATTGCCCTCCATCATTTTTACCTCATTGTCTGTCAGTCAGTTTAAAGTGTAGGATCTTAAAATACAATGTTACAATGTTGCTCAAGAATAGAACAGTTTACATAATAAGAAATGGATTCAGAAATATGCAAAAAAAAAAAGTTTTTGGTAGTTTATTTTATGGGTTAGTTGCCTAGTCATACATTTGCCTTGTAGAGCCCTAAGAGTATCAAGATAATTTTTGAATTTTTTTAAAGTCTACTATGCATTTGCAAGGGAGCATAGACAGATGCTCTCTTGAAATCCATGTTCTAGAAATCCCCCCTTCAAAAGAGTCATACTAGAGGAAAATATGACTGTCTTCACACGTACTATAAGAAAGTTTGCCATGTATAGAGTAGGAAAAAAAAGATATGTTATATTCATGTGTACAAACAGTTTATTCAAAATGCATCAACTTCTCAGTAATAGAATTATGGTCACCATCGTTGAGGGGATGGAGTCTGGCTGATTCCATTAAAAATTCTTTCTCCTAAAACAAAATCAGGACCAGAAGTCTCCAAATACTGTGTCATAAGCTGTGAATCTTCTGCAGTCAGCCATGGCAAATGATCTGTATGTCTGCTGCAGTCAAATCCCAATTTTCCTTCTGAGTGTTTGGCTATACTACTGTCATTAAGCTTATCTGCTTTCTGGTGAAAATCAGGTTGAAGTTAATGGTATGGTGGTTTATGGAGGAAAAAAAGATAGACTTTTATTAGTCCCAACTGTAAGTGGAAGCTAGAAACATGAAAAAAGATGATCAAGTAATGGCATAGCTAATACTGCTGTGCTAAAGTAAACTAACTAAAAGTTTCTTTTAAAACTTCTTGTATAGACACAGATCTAATTGATAAGATTGCTTTTACCAATGTGGTTTTGATTTGTTTTCAGAGTGAGTGATGATTTTACTATGCTGATATAAGCACAAGTTCTCCTGTGTACATTTATCCCGGGGTACTTTGCTGATTTAGTATAGTAGTATTCCCAAAACAGTAAAATGCCCCTAGCAGAACTGTATCTTTAGATGAGTTTGTAACCACAATGTAATCTTCTCTGGTTGCAATTAGTGAAGTCATATATGAAGTATTTTGGGATTGTTTAGCTCTAATATAGCAATGGCCACAATTCCTGACATGTACAGTCTTCTAAGAGACTAAATCCTATTGCCCAATATATGATCCAGCCTTGGAAAAAGGTGCACGAAGGTAGTGCAGGTAGTAATAAATGTTATCAGCTAATGATGATGCCTAAATATAGAATAAGTCAAACCATAAAGTCCTTTAGTTTTAGAAAATCTAAATAACCTTGCATCTTTAAGTATGATCCTATATTATTAAAGACAGCTGACAAATAATTAAGAATTACTATTAATTATATTTCAGTTCTGTACAAAGCTATGTAAATTGACAATGGAAAACATATTATGCCTAATATATTAAATTAACTCTTCATTTCTTAATTCCACAGTGTTTTGGCAGGATATAATGGTACTATCTTTGCATATGGTCAGACAGGCAGTGGCAAAACTTTCACCATCACAGGAGGAGCAGAACGTTACAGTGATCGAGGCATTATTCCCAGAACTCTATCTTATATTTTTCATCAATTGCAGAAGGTAGGAGACTTTACTTTCTAATTCTTCTACATGTCTAGTTCGCAACTACTTGATTACATTACGAAAGACTGTAACAGGATTACAGATAAGCCCTAAAATTAAAGAAAATGCTGAAGAAAGCATGTAACAACTACAGGAGAAAATTACTAATACTACCAGGTTGGCCTTTAGCGATACTTCCACCTGCCTGCTTCCAAATTTGTTTGATACTGCCTCTGTATCTTCTTGGTGCTTTATCCCTCTATCTGCCTTTCTTATTTTATCTTTTCTAATTTCATTTCTTTTTCTCCAAATAACAGAGCTTTGGGAAGCACTGACACAAGGGGAAACTGTTGTCTGCCTCCTATCACTAGATAAAATAAAACAGAGAAACGTGATTTTGACTGGCAAAATAAGACTCTTAAAGCCTTTGCTCATAGTGAGACCAAGCAGTTTGAAACCAGGGAAATACACATTTTTTTTTTTAATTAAAAAAAGAGAGACAAATTAAAACTTTCATTTCTAATAACATCTCCTATTAATTTATTATTTAGAAATGCTCATATTTTCTGGATTTTCTGTTTGAACAGTGTCTTGATCCATCTTTCCACCCATCTGTAGTGTGTCTTTTGAAACAGCAGTCTATCATGATCAGTAAAAGGCTCATATAGGAAATAGTTATTCAATAAAAATGAAAACTTTGTTTCTCAAGGTATTGTGAAAAACAATTGTAGCAGATTAGATTGTGAAGCTGCTACTGTAAGTGTGATATAAGTACTTTCACTGTGGTTTCATCTGCTGAAAATAAGTGTCTAATTTTCTTTAATTTTGAAAATCATAGCCCATTATTTTGAGAGTTGTGTTGTTTGGATTTGGCTTTGAAGAGGAAAAAATTCTGTCTGCAAAACCATTTGTGTTAAGTTACATTTTGGCAATGTACAATACAGACAAAAGGAGGATTACAGAGAATAGCCAACATCGTATACAATGTTTAAATATTATGATAATGAGTGTAGAAAGCTGTATGTTACTGAAGTTTCTAAATGAAGTAAGTTACAATTTTTTTTTTTTTTGTCCTCTGGGTTTTTTCTTGAGGAGAGCCTTTTTACCCATAATATGAAGGTTTACCTCGTTATAGTAGCATTCTTTTTTGTCATGGAAGTAAAAAATTACAAAATTATGTAACCAATCTGCCACATTCTAAGTGTTTCATGCATCTAAAAAAAGTCTGTATACCCCCCCCCCCAAAAAAAAAAAAAAAAAAAAAAAAAACAAAGACTAAACTTACTTCAAATTATGGGCATTGGAGTAGGTAGATTCTGTTTTTTTTGTTTGTTGGTTGGTTTATTTTTTGTTTGTTTTTTTTATGCACTTTTTTTTTTCTTCCTCATGAGCTTGTATTATATGGTATCAGAAAAATGTATCACAAATTGAAAATGTAAGCCATACTCAGGAGAAGAAAAAGAGACAGAGTGAGGAAGCAACATAGTGTAGTGAAGTGTGGTGTAGTGGAAGCTTGTAGTGATAAATTTATCTTCTGGTCTAGCTCTCACTGCTATTTATAGTCCTTCCTTTTATTTCCTTTCTTGTTTAGGATAGCAGCAAAGTGTATACAACTCATGTCTCCTACTTAGAAATCTACAATGAATGTGGTTATGATCTGTTGGACCCAAGACATGAAGCCTCCAGACTGGATGATTTGCCGTGAGTAATAAAAGTACAAAAGAATTGGAACGAACAAGACTAAAAATCATTTTCAGATGCCCTGTTATGTTTTTTGGGGGATTTTTTTTGAAACTGTACTACTGTTCTCAGTCTTAATTAATTCAAAATATTATTTTCACTACTATCAACACTGTTTATAGTTCCTCTTTTTGTACGTATATATGTGGCACATATATAAATATACACACACACATATATGTATGTATACACACACTAGGAAACTACTGAACTGTGTGAAAGTGTGAAAGCATAAAAGACTGATACTATGCAAAAGAGATCTCATGCACCTATTGGAAACAAAAGTGAAGCTACACTTTGTTTTTGGGAGGAGTTTTTGTTTGTTTTGTTTTTCATGTCTGTCTGTTGCTTTATATGGCATATACATGCGTTTGTGTGATGGTGGCGACATATGGAACGGGGAATATTTTCTTGAAAATAGTAGGAAGAAAAATTCCCTGCTTGTACGGGGCAATTTTTCTTCCTATTATGATTATTTTATTTCCACTTTATTTCCTTTATTATTTACTTCCTTCAACGATAATTATTTCTTCATGTACAGACAGTTATGAAGTAAGCTAAATAATAGGAGTTACAAAGGCTCAGGAAAAGGAACTCCATGGATTGCCATAACAGTGTTCCTTGATCAGACAGCGGTAGTCAATAATGTTTTGTAGAGGTTCTGAACACACACATTTGCTAAAGTTAAGGCTCTTACACAATTTGTAGTAAATGTGAACCTTAAACTCTCAAGAATCTTCTGGGGAAAAAAAAAAAATCTGGTCTGTGATGTTCGTAAAATAACTTAGCAAACAGTAAAGAAAAAAAGAAATGAGGTGCTGGCTTTCTGCATTTGTAAAGGCCCTGAAATAATTCTGGGAATCATGAATTGTCTTACCTTCATGATGACAGGAACATGTAAACTTTATATTAAAATAACTAACAATATTATTTTATTAAACTTTTTTAAGTTATGCTGATACAAAATTTTCAAAACTTTTAGAAGTTGAAATAAAATCTAGCTTTAGTTTTCTAGAGAATATGTGGTGTCTATCCAGGTTCTAGATCTACAAAAAACTTTCATGTTTCATCTTTATAAGATGAACTAGTCTAGAGTTAATGGGGGAGCAGAGAGACTCATACTATAAAATGGATCTAACATCCATTGTTTTCTGACATGCTAAAAGTACTGCATGTATTCATATATTCCATAGTAAAATTTAGGAATCTGTGGTGTTTTATTATCTGCTTCATGTATGACACAGAAAAAAAAAAAAAGAAATAATTTATTTTTATGTACATATTACTCAGGTACAAATTTCTGTTCTCAGTTGTGTAGTAACTAGTGAGTAGATTTTTATTCAATTTAATAAAGTAAATGTGTTCATTTTATTAAGTTATTCAAATTATTAATTATATTCAATAAATTATTTTATTTGAATTCATTCAATTCATTCACTTTATTAAATTGAATTTAGCCTAGATGAAACTGTAATTCAAACATGACAATTTTGAGATCATGTGTCTAGGAAAATAGAATTTTTGTTAAGATAATAATGTAGGGATCTATAAAGGAGTAGAAGGGTTATTACATAACTAAATATTTTTTGTTTCTTGGATAAGTTTACATAAATAGCAAATTAAATAGTAATTATATAAGATTTTAAAATTGGTCAGATGTTTATTATGTGAAATATATATATAAGTACTTCTATATGCTTAAAGCCTTAAGATTTTCCTTGCAGTCATCAAAGCACAGAATAATCTATCTTGCTCAGTTTTTTTGAAAGCATATAGTTAATTAGAATATTAAGAACAAAGAACTTACCCTTTTCAAGAGCAATAAATGTAATATTATTGATAATTTCCTTTTGAACTTCACAGGGGGACACTAAGCTTTTAAGAACCATGCAAAGTCAAATGCAATTTACCTATGCTTGAGTATTAGCTATCTATGCTTATATTCCTCCGGGCATATAAGGTGGATAAGAAAAGAGTTGAAGAAATGTTTCCTTTGGAAGATAAACAGCCTAGTTAACCTAGTGAAGTATGCAGATTGTTTGGAAAGTAGTGTTGCTGTATATATTCTTGAAAAAGAAAGTAATGCACTTTGAATCAAAGATATGTACTTCTGTCTAACAAACTAGTAACTAATGACATTACACTACTTAATTCAGTGAAAGTGATGATGTTCAGCAAATAGACGTACTTTATGGACATCACACATTAGAGCCACAGCTAGTACTTGAAAACCAAAAATAATGACAGAAGAATTTCCCAGTCCATCTAGGCCTGGTAAGTTCTAGAATCTCCTCCTGAAGTTCAAGTGCTCTATGTAGCCATCTGTTGTACTCTCTAGTATATTCAGTCTGTAAAATGTTCATGTAGTTAACTTTGGCAATACTCTAGGCTCACAAACATAAGATGGTATACAGGTCAAGTTCATTAACTAATTTTAATGTAATCATATTTCTGATGGGTATTTGTACTTAAATATTAGCAAAATTTTCTTATGAAATCCCCATGAATTGTAGTTTTACAGAAAAGAAAAATCCTGCTTTCAATGTGTTCTGTTGGGATGATACATGTAGCCCCTACTAGTAGGGGTGTATGAGGTGTATCTTAATGCTTCTTATACAGTGTGCCTTAGTTGACAGTTACACCTTGTGAATTTTAAAGGCTCAGATAATGTTCAGGTTTGAAAACGCATACTTTTGTGGTTGTTTAACCGGAGAGGAGACAGACAATTGTTTTGAATCATTTCCTCAAAGATTACATTTTGTTCTTCACAGTTCAAACAACTTATGCTTTAAATGTGTTAAATAATTTCAGCATACATTATGCATGCTTATTCACACCCAAATTTTCTGTTGGTTTGTTTCCTCAAAACCAGTAAGGAGATTATTTCTGTCGTGTGTCTTTACTTTTGAATATGGAAGTTAATAATAATCATTTTACTAAAAATGAGATTATTGCAGCTGCGTGCAAATTATAGCAGACTTTATATATTCTGTTTCTATGTGAGCCACCAATACCATCGTTTCAAATTTAACTGTGTCCATAAAATGTAGAACAAGCAAACTATTTTTCTTGACTGAAACGTAGAATTGTTTGGAGAGGGTGCGAAGGATTTTTCAACCATGTATGTCAGAAAACCAGCCTTTAATAATACAAGTTCTGTTATATCTCACAAGTAAAAAAAAAAAAAAAAAAAAAAAAAAAAAAAAAATTATGCTTTGGTTTCTACTTAAATGGAATATCAAATTTGTGCCCTCCTGGAAGTTTTGCTTGTGGTTAAAAAGCTTGTAACTGTCCCTCTTGAATCAGTCTTGACTTTCTCCTGTCATGTGGTATAAAGGCAGCTGTGCTTCCGAAGTAGCTTTTCTTGGATGATACATAAAATGATGATCTTAGTCTTTCTTTGTTAAAAGCTAAAACTCCTTGGAACTTTCCACAAAGACTGGCTGTCCATGTTTGTCTTTTTTTTTTTTTTTTTTCTTTTTGGACAACGCCCAAGAGGCATGCTCATTGCTTTTCTCTTTTATCCTTTTCCTAAATTTATTAGTGAGTGTATTGTCTCCTCCTCATGCCAAAATAACATCACTGTATTATGTTAACACATTATTATACAGGGTGTAAAATCAGATGATCTACCTACATCACTCTGAGTAATTCTTAAGTGTTTATAAATTTGAGGTTGTTTTAGATTTCTTTAATTCAAAGTCTTGAAGATGGATAGGAGACTTTGTTTAAAAAAAAAAAAAAAAGTTGTTGTTTTTCCCAAAGCTCGGAGCTTTTTATTTATATTACTCAGTTTAATCAGATGGTATTAATGAACCAAGGGAAGATTTTACTTCACTGTTTCCCAGGAATTTCATATATAAAAAAGTCACTGTGTAAGGCTCTCTTGCATTAATGGCTGCTAAAATGATGCATGATTAGACATGAGTTAATAAAACTATAAAAAAAATGCTCGTCTCATCCTACAGAGTTTCTAGTTAGCTGCAATTTCCATCCATTAAACCAAATGGAAAAGATTCTTTGTTTATAAAGAAAACAAAACCTTGTCTCTGCCTTCTTTCAGTCATTATGGATAACTTAACAGAACTTTTCCGCACTAAGATCCAAGCTAAGAAATTTAAACACATCACTAATATGCAGTATTCTATAGAAATCTACTGTCATATTATGCAGTGATTTTATAGCACTGTGAAATAAACCATTTTGTCATCATTTGTAAGTGTGTCATTTTGGAGAGTTTTTAACAGATACCTCTGTAGATGAGCAAATTTGAACTTTGATCCGGAAATGAAATAGTTGAAAGGCCACTGTGCAGGGCAGGAGATTGTCAGTGGTTTACAGTATCTCCACTCTGCCATTATCCATTGTGCTTTCTGACATAATAAAAATGTTTTGTCCAAACTAATCCAAGCATTGTCTGCAAGACTGCAAAAGACTTGTAACTGTTGGTCAAAATGTAGTCTGAAAAAATCCTTAGAAGTTGGAGTGCAATGACAAGTGGTCATAGTAAAGCAGCATCACTTTCCTAAATTCTTAAAAAGCGGTGGATACTTCTTACTAAGGGATTTCAAAATAATAAAATCAGTCTAAACATCCTATTTTAATCAGAACTGCCTGGGCATTCAGTGTATGATACATGCACAGATGGAATTGAGAACAGAACAGATTGACATTATCAAAACATTGTTATCTAAGAGCAGACTTATGCTTTTGAGTTTAGGCTCTCAATGGCAGAAGTAGAGGTTTTTAACTTTACTAGTGATGGCAGCCATCTTGTCCTAGAGCACATAAATAAGTCTAAAGCAGAAGACAATCACATTTGGAAAAACAATTGTTATGACTGCTAAAAGAGCACTGTGCCTACTTTTATTTATGTGCTTTTTTTTTTTTTTTTTTGCTTGACAGTCATATGTTGCACTGCTTTCAAATGATTTCACTGTCTTTGTTACAACACTTTGATAATCAAGAGGTAAACTGCTCTTCTGTTATTCAAGGATAATAACCTGGAATGCTGCTTAGCTGCTCAGTTTCTTTCTGCCTGTCTTGAGAGAGGGAGAAAGGGGAAGAAAAAAGAAAAAAAAAAAAGAAAAAAACCAGCCTTTTTACTTTCCAAGCAGCTTGGAGTCATTAATGTGCAAGAACAATGTAGAGAGAAAATATCTAGATCAGCCCCATACTCCCTCTTGTGGTTGACATGGATAAACATGAAAATATATGTATTTCTATATTTTAAACACATTTATATACATGAAGTAGAAGTGTTGTGGTTTTTTTTTTTTTTTTTTTTTTTTTTTTTTTTTTTTTTGGTGTGTAGTTGATCTGTTACCTCTGTTTGCAAAAATCTCCGATTTCCTCCTTATAAATTGTCTCAAAACATGTCACTCATCCTACTGTTCCTCCGAATTAATGTATTTCATTCTTAATGGAGTCTTCCTTCTGGGAGTTCTCAAATCCAGTGAAACAACTACTTTTATTCCACATTGCATGTCTTAGCTAAGGAGACTCTCCTTAACTACTCCATATAACCAAAAAAGTTTACCCTTCTATTACTCAATTCAAAGAAAAATGTCTTATGATAAAGGACTATTTAAAGAAGTAAAAGGGGTTACAGTGACAGCAACTCTTGCAGAGCTTTGCCATGTCCTTGCTGCTTCAATCTAACTTCCTCTCTCTTAACTTTGAAGGCTTAAAGACGGCCACTTATCAGTATTTCTAACCTCGGTAAGAATAAATAAAAACATTCTGTTTATATGTTTTTAATTATAGAAAGGGATCATTTTCATTTGTAGTTATTACTATTTGAAGAATGATTGAAAGAGAAATAATCTTGACAAATTCAAAGTTATGAAAAACAGGTTGGCTGCAGATGTATGGATTCTGGATTATTCCATACTATTTTTTTCATCAACAATTTGTTATCGTTAGGTGTCATGTGCTTAAATAACTGTCACAATGGGAAATAAACCCCCTACTTATTATTTGTTTGTGATGATAATTCATCTAATGTGTTGCTCTTTAAAATTTTTACTAAAGCTTACTGCAAATTTTCCAAACCTTTCTCTAATTATTCTTTTTTATTTAAATATGGAAACTTATAGAAGGTAAAAAGGAGGTAACATAGAAATATTTTTTTGATCCTTCCTTTAACGTGTATCTGTGTATCTGTTTGTGTGTTTTTTTTTTTTATTTTCTTGTAGAAAAGTGACAATAATGGAAGACCCTGATCAGAACATTCATCTGAAGAACCTGTCTCTTCAGCAAGCAGCTAATGAAGAGGAAGCCCTAAACCTGCTGTTCCTGGGAGACACCAACAGAATGATTGCTGAGGTAGTAACTGCTGCCACAACGCTCTCTTGATGACATCAGAATTAAATGGTTATAAACCTCTCTACATAATAACTCGCTAGGAAGCACACGTGTTTGCTCAGTATATTTCCAAGGTGAAATTAAATAAGCATTTCTATTGCTAAATCTTCAACTTTCAGAAAGCTTTATGCTTTTACATAGCAAATCTTATTGGTGGTGGCTGATGTAATAATTTCCTGCAATTAAAATAAGTAAAACAAAAATGTTTTTCTCAAAAAACACTGTCCTTTGAATACTGTACATACCAACATAAATGCATATTTACAGATCAGAAAAAAATATCTTATGAGACATTGACAAGCTTTCCCATTGGCTTGTCTTTGAAGTAGTTACAGTAATGATTAGCAGTCCCTTTTTTTCTTATAAATCCATTTAAAAAAAAAAAAAAAAAAGGCTTATGTAGCACATTCCAAATAAATATTTGCTAGTATACAAAGGCAAGAGTAATTTTACTGATTCTGGAAAAATCAAGTGAATGAAGCATCTATTGTTTTCATTGCCAATTAAAAATTGGGAAGGAGAGTTCTTGGAAATGGAATGTGTGTGTAAAAACCATATTATACAATGTGAGCCTTGTAATTTCTGAATAGATGCATCTTTATCCCTACAACTAATCATATTTTAGAGATTTGTGGGGGGTTTTCTGTTTGACCAAGAAGATGATGTGACCAAATCAAAGAGGTGAAAAAATGCGTTCAAAGTAGCTCTCCGAGCTGGCTGATCATCCACACTTGGGCACAGAGGGAGAAGCATTGATAAGAAAATATAGATATGCAAAAAATGATCTTTTCTCCCTTTTTCAAGGGAGATTATTTTAGAAGTGACCTTTTGAGAGGCAGAAAGTCTTTTAGGAAAGAGATGATGAAGCTGTAATTAAAACTTTTTAATTAAATATTGAGGTGAGGGAGAGTTTGATTCTGAAAGGGAAAAAATGTGCAGTTTATAACAGAGGAATTTGAAAAAGCATAGCTGAGGAAACCCAAAGATGAAGTTGCATCAAGAAGGCTGAAAGACTGATATGATAATTCTCACTGAAAAGCAGAAAAATAAAGTTAATGAGATGGAGGAAAATCTTCAGGAAATGTGAATATAGTTTTGATGAGATGAGTAGGAGAATGAGATGGGATATTTAATGAATGATGTGCTCTTAATTGATAGTTTCATAAATCAACAATTGTAAAGGATGGTAATGTTACATCCATGGAAAATGTCAGCTAAAGAGAAGATATATCCCAAACACTGAAAGTCATGATCAAAACCTAGAACTAGTGAATATATTAAGTCATTAGAACTCCAAATAAACTGTAGCACTCAGTAATGCTATAAGAATATTCCTAATGAGCTATATGAAATATGTCTGTCCCACTTTCTCTTTTCAAATAATGGCCAGTAGCAGATATATAGAGAAGAATAAAAAATAAAGTAAATAATGATACTTTCTGAAAAACTATCCTAGTCTTTATTAATTTGTGACCTAGACCTTTTGCAGCTAATAATCTGTGTTTTTTTTTTTTTTTTTTTCTCACAGAAATTAATCCAGGCGCTCTTTTAAGATCCATAATTTTTATCATCCCAACTCTCACGTGACACAAAATTCCATGATTTAACTTTGCTGTACAAAGAAAAAGATAGTCTGTTTTTGGATCTAGAACTTGGTAATTTTAGTTGAGGCTTGCTATTACTTGACAGAAAATGTATGAGTGGGCAGGGAGAATGTGCTGGAAGATATAACTGAACCATATGAATGACAAACATTTACAGTGGGCCCCTCTAAGAGAGAATTCAGTAATCTGTATGGCTTGGATTAAAAAATGTTATGCCATTGCTGCTTCTGCTGCTTTTGCTGTAGTAAGGTTTTTTTGTATTATATAAATACTATAAATTTATTGCTTTGTTGATGTCGTTTAATGCAGGCTACTTAAGAGAAAAAAATTGTTAGCATATTCCAAGAAAACTTACTTGGAATATCAACTGCCAGATGTAGCAATACATTCTTAATTGATCTGAATGCTGCTAGAATCCCCAAGACTTGAAATGAGTAAGATTTCAGTCCAACAATTTTACTTATTTAATTAACTTGCACATTGTTGGCTTGCAATAGCAGCAGGCTCATTTCAGTCTCATGTGCTTGCTGAGTGCTATGACTATTATAAAATTTATCACCTGTGATCCTTTGGTCTTGTGGTTTTAGGTCACTGTGGTACTGTATATGATGCCTTAACAGGATGAGAAAATTGTGGTCGCAGAAAAGAGAGATTAATGTAAAGGTCTGTTAAAGAGGGTTTGAGAAATCAGCTGTAACTTATTCAGAAACTTGTGTTATTAACAATTAAATTTTTAGAAATTTTTCTTACCTCAAGAATAGACCTTATTTAACTATGCTTTGAAGATGCAAAGTGAATAAATCTAAACATATAATGAAGTAAAAGAAAAAATAGCCCTGATCTATCTTTGTTTTTTTTATTGATGAGGAGTTTCGGTATGGGAAAATTAGGGTGAGTGCTGTGGCTCTCACTGGAAATCTGTGGCAGAGCTCCAGTCTTCAGAATGTGTCTAGTGCTTTACCCATGAGATAATCTTTCTTTGAACAGTTATAGGACCATCTTGAAAATAGGAATGACAATATAAAGTGTAAGATTTCAGAAATGACAGAGATGGGAATCTAACTTGTGGTTTGAAGGATGTATTTTGCTCTCAACAATGATTGTACTTTAAAAGAAAAAAAAAATAGTAATTGCGATTTTAAATTCATTCCTTAGATTACATTTATTCATTAAATGTCAGAAACTAATGAGCAGTGATAGCAGAGTGCTTCCCATACAAAGTAATATAACCCATGAGGAAGAAACAGAGGAAGGTACTATAATTTGAGCAGTATTATTTTATAGATGAATATGGAAATAGTCCTTTATTCTACTTTTAATATGTGCCATGAAACGGAAAAGGAAGAAATGAAAATGTGAGACATTTATGTATAAATGCTTTATAATATAAAAATCCAGATAGGGAGTTTTTTGTCTCTTGCATTATGGCAGGAAAAAGTGGACAGAGAACAAACCCAACAAACTGATTGCTATGTTGGCAGCTCTTCCAGCTCTACTGACCATTTCGTCCGTTTCCTTTTATCCGTAAAACAAAGTTTCTTGTTGCATTTGAATGCATGAGAATCCCAGAACAGGCTATAAAATTATCTGTGTTCTGGATTTTTTTTTTTTGTTTTTTTTTTTTTTTTTGTTTTTTAAGCCATCTTCATGATTTAGGTAGTTCGAAAATGTGCCTACAAGAGATTCCAAAATCTACTTTGCATGTATGACACAGGTGGTAGCAGCAGAGTCTAGAAAAGCCCATGGAAATGAAGAAGTGCTTGTCTGTTCAGGTAGCATTCACGAACGCCTTATTCTGGTAGATGGGGATGGGCTATTAGAATGCCTGGTACTGAGATTGTTCTTATCTAAATTCTTGTGAATGGAAGCTCTTGTGATTTCTGTCCTTTGAAATAATATGCCTGACCTTCTGTGATAGCCTTTTCTGGTATTTCTTTTAAAATAGCAGATCAGCGTAAAGCCAGCAGCCTTCCCAGAGCATAGATCAATTTCAAAACTGTTAAATCTTTAAGCAAGGTTGATAGGTCCTTACACTGCAGTTTCATGTAAATTCAGCATTTGTTTTTCCTCTAATGAAAAGCTACTTTATTTTAACAAGAAAGAAAACGTTTTAGTGCATAGTTTTATAACTGTGACTCTTCACTATTTAAATTTGGAAGACAGTGCATACGCAATATTGTTACAGTCTTCAAAATGCTTTAAGTATGCATGGGACAAGCAGCAGACTTTTGGCAATCTTTTCATTCTTTACTGGCAAAAAAGTTTTTAGCTTTAAGGCATTTAAAGATAGTTATGAGGACTGACTTGTGACATGTGAGTTCAGCTCATTCCATTTATAGTTAATTTTATTGTCAATTAGTATTTTCCTGAATATGTTGGAGAGCCACTTGTAGTACCTGAATATTTCTTGGATAAAACAGTAAAAACAGGGTTTGACAGTATATGTGAATATACCACATCAAAAGACACTTTTCTCAAGAGTTGATGTATTATCCATGTTAAGGCTGCTTTCCAAACAGAATTAATAACTTTATGCTCCTCTAAATTCCTCATTGGTGTTAATTGTTAACCCTCTCACAAATCCATGATGTATTATTACTAGCACCAAATAGCATCACAGTATCAGCACAGGTATTGTCATTTTAGTGGTAAAACAATCACTATTTCTTACTCTGAATAGTCTTTAAAGTGCATTGGGATATTTATGGATAAAGGTGTGGTATATTGTAAAGCTTAGTAGTCTCCCCATGGAATAGTAATGGCTTTAAAAGTTACCTCTGTTGCTATGGTCTAACTGCTAAACTGTATTGGTAGTAAATATGCAAAGATGCTTTTAGAAATTGGGAAAGTGTCAGAGTACCCTCATTCTCTTCCTTATATTTTCACAACAGATATGTTTTACAACTTTATCTGTGTCAAGTGTATCTAAGTGCTCCACAGGAGCCATTTGTACCATATTAATAGGAAAGGGATTTAAAGATATATATAAAGGTCATCCAGCAAATATTAAAAAAAAAACAAAACAAAACAAACAAACAGAAACAAACAAACAAAAAAACCCCAGGAACCTGCCATTTTCACTGAACTCACATGCCCTTCTAAATACCATGGGTCCTGTTGGAGCTCATAGAGTTTATATCCACTACTTTTCATCTCAGGAATCTCTGCTTCTTCTGCCTTGAAGAAACTTATGTCATTCTGTGCTGCTATCCAAAAGTGTTTTCTTACCATTTGAACTGTAAAATGACTGAAGCTATCAAAACTACTTCTTTATCAGAAGATAGCTCAATATTGAAGAAAGTTGATGTGGTACCCAGCTTTGAGGAAAAGAGAGAAATGTCTTAAAAACTTGTACTGTTGTACTGAAACTTATTCTCAAGAAAGTGGAGCATCCAGAATCAGCCTTCCTTCATTTGGCTGTTCTTGGCTAGTCACTAAGTCACATGGAAAAAAATCATGTTGTTCTGATATCTAAATATTTTGATTCACAGAAGAAAAGGTTTCACTGCCACACTATAAGCTGTCAAGCAGACAATTGCGAGAAGACTTGCAGTTTTGCTAAATGACTACATTTATCTTCTGGAATCTTTTGTCCCAGCTGTCCAGAGCTCTGTTTTCTCTAAGTTTAGTATACTTGGCAGCCATTATCAACATAGTTCTTCCAGATAGTAGTTGCTTCCTTTTATCTAATGATGGTTTTCATACAGCTTTTCATACTTTTTCTACTATTTCATAAGTTTTCTTCTTTTTAGGACATCACTTAAGAATGTTATTTAAGCCAGCAGCCTCTTGGTCTTTGCTGTTCTTAGTGAAAACTACATTTTCAGTAGTAACTACAACAACCAAAGAATTTGGGAAATACATAAAATTCTTGTATAGGGTGGGACTCCCACAGTTTTCTTGTGGATTTGAGATAGCTAACAATTGAAATTTAAATCTTATATCTTAAACATTCCACTTGGGCTCTAGCCACTTCTGCTGCTTAAAAACCATTTTATGAGGTCTTATTCCTTGACAGAAGGATCTGAATCAGATGGTTCTTGAAATACAGCTGTGTTGCAGAAGCACAACTGGCTTCATTTTACCGAAAGAGTCTATTTCAAAAGTTCCAGGAATTCCACATATGAATCCATATTAAAATGCAAAATGCTGGGAATTTCTGTTGATCTGTCTACTAAAGTTGTTTTGGTAGTAATATAACTTGATTAGTAATGGCAATCTTTCTTTACTTTTTTAAATTCTAATTCACATTTCCACGGGTTGTGTTTAAGCTTGCAGCCATAGTATGACTGGTATTCTAGTTTAAGTCACAAAGCTTTCACAAATTTCATTTAATTTCAGCAAACACAGATGTGTCCTGGTCCTGTAGAGACAAGAGGCTGAGCCCACATGTCCTTAATGTCTCATGTTTGTATTTTCCTGCCTCAGAACAAGAACCAATGCTTTACCAAGAAGTGATCTTGTAATGTGCATGTTACTAGTTTACTGTTTTACCATGACACAAAGGGGCAACATCAGCTGACCTGGAATTAATTCCTTTGTATTGTTCACGTGGTATCACAGAGGGTTTGAAGTCTGTTTCTGTGGTCAGTGATGTCACAGAAATCCTGGAAGAAATTAGTTCTTTGTAAGTAACTGCAGCTCGTCTGTTCTTCTATACATAATGTTCACAATGGCAACCAGCTGCTGAGAGGCAGACCACTCCTCCCTTCCACCCCCCTCAGCACATCAAATCAATGTGAGGGTGATTGCAAATATATATGAATGGAGTTTTGCTAACAAAGCCAAGATGAGCTCTGAAAGCAACTAATGGAGCCTTTTAGTAGGCTCTGAGACCCTTTTCAAAAGATAGTATTTGTTTGCTTGTTCTTAAACTTTATGAATAGCCAAATGATGATAATCAGTGAAGTTTCATATATAAGATAGTAGAAAAAAAGCCTTTTTAAGACCAAAGATGTTGGCAGTTCTCAGTTCTGTTACTTTTTACCTTCTTGTGTGGTACTAGTAGCGAAGTGGGAGGATTATGGTTGCAATTAACATTTCATAATCGCCTCCTATTTAACGGTTTACATTTTATTGCCTTACACTTCCTGCAAGAGTTTTAATGGAGCTTTCTGTATGTGGGAATGCTGTAACTAACTATGTATGAATTGCAAAGCAGAGATAGAAAGATACTATAAAAAAGAGGTATTGGTTAAATTACAGTTCTCCTCTGAAGGAAGGGCTTTAAAAAAATAGCAGTTTAGGATTCTAGCCAGTGACTTCCAGATCAGCTTTGCTCATTTTTCACGTGAAGAAACTGTGGAGAAAAAAGCAATGGAGTTTGTAATGACCAGCCCAGCAGGGTCTGTGTGGGACATGGAAAATCAAGTTCTGACTAGTGTGTTACTTGTTAGCAATGAAGACCTTACAGACCTAAGCCCTGAGCTAACTGTGGGCACTGGGTCCTAAAATTATTCCCTTTTATGTCTCTGTAACTTTGTTGCTTTTGGGGAGTTAAAAAGGTGCTATTAGAAGTGCATTTTGAAAAATTTAAGGTTTTACTGTGTAGTGAAACTTAAGAATGCTTAAACATGATAATTCCTTCTGCTTCTTTCATTGGTTTAGCAGCCTTTACTGAACTCTGCACTTGCATAGCTAGGCTTGTGTTAATATTCGATCTGGCTTGGACTTAATCTTCACTACAGTGTGACCAGTGCTGTGACTGTAATGCAGAATATCCTTATATGTTAATTCTGTTGAGGATTGTAAGCTGGAAAAATATAATATCCAGTCCTCCTTCACAGAGCTATAAATAGTAAAGTCATAGTTCTTCTAGTAAAATAAGTGGAACTGTAGATTGGATTGTTTGTGGAATTAGAATTGCTGAATAATGTATATTTTGTTAGCATATAACTTTTTCTTAGTATATCTCCATTTTAAATGTTTGGGATGTGCATTTTCTTACTATTCATGCAATAACTTACTGACCTTTTGTTTGTTCAGCTTTACCCCTGAAGACAACATGTCATGTAACTGAAGTTTGCTGCTCTGTACACGGTTATGAAATGATCCTTAGAAACCTAGCAGTTAAAGTTACTTTCCTGTATTGTTACAAAATCTCTCACCTGTATAATTCTAAATGATCAAAATTCTCTTCCCTCTCCCTCTGAACTTCACCTTGATGGGAAAAGTACCTCAAAAGAAAAGAGTGCTAAGGCTGTAATTTCATTACAGAATTTTCACCATCACTCTAAGCTTAAGCTCTTCCTGCACACCACCTACTTGTCTGCATGCTGTGTGCTGCCATATTCAATTATTCTAGCAGAACAGCTTCATATAGCTGTTCTGTGAATTAATCAGAAAGTTTATTCAGGTTAAATATCTATGGTTTGGAGCTGGATCGGTTCCCCAAAGCAGTTCAGTTGTGCTTGCACTGTGAAGGAATGGGATGCTATAGTGGGGCTGGAAACAAATTGAGGGAAATGGAAGTGGAGAACCTTAAACCAAAAAGTTCATATTATTCCTGTTAAAGGAATATTCAGCTTGCAGTCTGTCTTTGTTGAGAGCCCAATTTACTGTCTTAACAAGCCAACAACTTCAACACTTGCAAGACACAGGCTCATTTAGCATCTAGAATGTGTAATACCAAAGCAGACTACAGAAGAAAAAATACTTTAGTATATCTATTATGAATCTCAGGGTAACATTAACTCTGGTAAAATAAGGAATAAAGTATAAACAAGATGCTAATGTATGTTTAGTCATTTTTTTTTTAAACAGTCATAAATAATTATAGATTTAACTACTAATTGCAAATAAAATTAATTATTTTTTAAGTTTATTTCTAAGTTTATTTCACTACCTTTTTTTTTTTTTGCAAGTGAAGTACTTATGCACAAGTATCAATATACTCATAATAATTTATATATGAAAAAATAGTTCCCTAAAAAAAATCTTTTGTATGGCAAACCTTTAACCTCAGTATGTTTATTAAAACTTTTTCTGTTCAGGAAATGAGGATAGTAACTACTTCCTCTTAGTTCACTGTTTGCAATAGCATGATATAAGTAGCCTTTAGAACTATAGTATCCTTTAGATGCTAAAATATATCTTTACGTATTCTAAGAACAGAAAGGTGCACATCTGATATATCCAGTCACTGAAAAGCCAAAGCTAAGTATGTGAGTGATACTTAAAATGCTATCTTGTGTTTCAAAAACTGAGAATTCTGCTAATGTCATAGTAAAGCAAGAAGTCAGCATCTCTAAAAATTCACCAAGAATTCCCAGATGTCAGTCTGTCAGCAGCTAAGGAGGCATTGCAGTAGTTATTCCAAAAATAGGCAGATATCGGGGAAAAAAGAGAGAGAAAAAAAAAAGAGAGTTTTGGTTTTACTGAGAAATAGACACTAGTTTTTGTGTAAAATCTTATCTAGATATCATGATTTCAAACTGATGTGCTACAAATGTACATCTGTGTAGAAATTAAGTTATTCTGCAGTGCTTTTGCAGCTTTCTATAGATGATGATAATATTATATTCTTCCCAAGTGATTTGGTAGATTATCAAATGAGGTAGTTAACCTAAAACTTGCTATCCTTTTTTATCCTTTCTTCAAAGTTATACTATATAGGTCTTGATCTACCTTTTCACATCATACTTGTAGATACTGTGCATATGTACAAATGCATAATACAATGTGTTCCATAAACAAGCATTATTTATAAAATTAAAAAAAAAAAGTTACCTAGACAGGCTATAAGAAATAGAATGCCAATATATAGTAGAGAGTGTATCTCAAGTTTCTAATCCAACTGGCCATGCATTTATTCTTTCCATGAAAATGGTTTCTGAAATAGTCTTGTTCTTTTAAACTTATGTTGCTTGTTTTCATCAATTTTGCATGAACTGGAAATATACCAAAAAAACAAAGATCTGGTTTTACACAGATTGCCAAGATCATTTGCAAGAAGTCTTCCGTTGCTAGTGTTGAAAGTCATACTCCTTCTGCAAATCTAGGACTAGCAGTGCATTTTATGCTCCTGCTAGAATCATTTCTCTCTCTCTCTCTCTCTCTCTCTCTCTCTCTCTCTCTTTTTTTGTCATAGACACCAATGAATCAAGCCTCAACCAGATCTCACTGCATTTTCACTATTCACATCTCCAGCAAGGAACCTGGATCTGCAACCATCCGACGCTCCAAGTTACACTTAGTAGATCTTGCTGGATCAGAACGTGTTACAAAGACTGGAGTTGGAGGTCATTTGTTGACAGAAGCCAAATATATCAACTTATCATTACATTATTTGGAACAGGTAAAATTAAAATAGTGCAAGACATTTATCTTTCTCTACAGTTCACTTGTGCAACGTGCATTGCTTTGGAAGTTTTGCTTCCCAAGTTCAGTTAGTCTTAGTATTTTGCATTTATCTCATTTTTTAAAAAAATGTTTGAGTTTATAGCTCCTCATTTGAAATAAAATACTTTTGAAACCTTCATATTTAAAAAATATTTTAAAACTGTGTAATAATTAAAACAATAAGGTTACATTAGGTATACATGCTTCTGGAATGGTTTTCTTGTTTTGCTTAGAAACCTAATGATATTAACAAATTTGAAACTCTGTTTTTGATTAAAATTTTCTTTGTGATCTTCACCCCCTCTCCACACCTGGAATTAGGTTGTATCACTCAAGAGTTATGGAACTGAAGTTGGTTCAGAAAGAAATGTGATATGGCAAGGCATTAGATTCTTCTCTCTTCTGCTATTTCATTTGTCTACCAAAGAGAACCTTTGATCTCTTTTAGATAAGAATTACAAGTATAATAATTTAATTATAACAAATATAATAATTACAATTACAATCTCCACACATCTGAGGAGTGAAATTCTTCATTCTAGCATTTGCTGTGCATTCTTTATTTTTTTTTCTTTACAGCCATCTGTAGTTTTAAAGGGGAAAATACTCCTGCCTGATACTTTCTTATATCTTATTAAAAGCAGTATTTGGAAAGCTTAAAGTTCTTCCCTGTGCTTTATATTTATTGAGTTGACAAAGTTCAGTATCTGATTCTTATTTTGACTTAAAAAGGAAGTAAAAAAGGTAAAACTGGCAGAACTAATGAAGTGGGAAGATGACAGCTCTCTCTGTGTTCACTGGCCACTCAAATGTTGGTAAATAGACTCTCTGGTGAACCTTTTATCAGATTTTTTCAGTGTTTCTTTATGTTTTTCCTCTTTGGCAAAAGCAAATGTTGACAGGGTATGTTCATCCTAATTTGAGTAAATTTTTACTGAATAGAAATTTTTAAAAAGGATTAAGATAGTGCAAGTGTTACATGGAAGCTACAAAAACAAAACATTGCAGTAGAAAGTTTGGTTCAGTTCTTTACATTGCTTTGGCTTCAACTGATACAAGGGAAGAAGATTTCTTTTCCCCTTCCCTGAGCTGATATAATCAATGTCATTTCAAGAGTACAAAGATACAATATTACAATTAGGATTTTTGTAATTTCTGTGAATTTTGACAACAGTTACCAGCATGGTGGTGAAGATTGTTTACACTCACTAATATCATCTTTTTTAACACCTTTTCTTGTCTTTCCACCAGGTTTATAGACAATGTCTATGTTCTGTAGCATTCCTTTGTTTCAGGTGTTTTTGGGGCCTTTTTTGTTTTTGTTATTCGTTTGTTTGCTAAAATGATAATTTATGACCTTGCAAGAATGTCAAATCTCATGATCTTGGAGTTGCAGTATTCTATGATTTAAGCCAGGTTATGCAGTGTTTTCAACTTCAATGTATGTTTATTTATAAATATATGCCTCACATCTTATTTATATCTTTCTGACCTTCTCTAACACTTTTTTGTTGTTGTAATGCTATAAAACTATAAGCAGCATTTAAGAACATTTGGCAATTCAAATGTATTTGTTGCTGCTGTACTATTAAGTTGGAATCACTGGAGTTTTTCAAGTGTGGTTTTCAGACCTTGCACCTGTTAGAGGAATGAAGTTCTCTGAGTCTGAATATATAGTATTATTTCCATAGTTCAGTAAATGCTATTTCTGTTGGTAGACACTTGCTAGTTTTGAAATTCTGCTAGAAAATACAGTATTTTTTCCAAAAACTGTATTAAAACTTTTATTTGCTACAATGCTAAGGTGCATACTGATCTGTGAGGCTATCATTTGATGGGAGAAATAGGAAAAAAGTATAAAGAAAAATGCTTAATTATGAAATTCAAATTTGTTCCTTTAATTTTTTACTGGATGTGTTATTTTGTAAAAAATGCAGTTGAGGAAATCTTTCAAAGTAGGAAATTTTGTCCTTGTTTATATGTATGGATACTTTAAAACTGTGATTATGAAGTACAAATTTTTTTTTTCCGCTTACTGGGAAGCATATTTTTCAATTTTATGTTTTGCTGTTGTTGTTGTTGTTAACAATAACAAATGTCTTTAGTTTTCATTTAAACTAGAGTCAGAGGTACTTACTGTGACAAAAGAGGAGACTTAAGACACAGCAGATGGCAGTCAGTCATTTACTATTAAACTGGCTTTTTTTCATAGCCCCATTTGTTTAAATTTGACCTTGAAGTAAAATGTTTGTATTTTAGTTATGCTCATGGTAAGTGATAAGGATAAGTGATTCAAATATGGGCCTCTTCTGAGTCATAAATCATCATAAATTGCTTATTATGTCAGCTCACAGTCTTTTATTTTTCTGTATGAATTTACCTATTTACTGTACAGCATCGTGTAACCATTTGAGGTTGAATTTAATCATCTCTGGAATGCATTTTAAGATGCTTGTATTTGAAGCATCATATAAGAGAAAACTAGCATTTTGTCATGTAACTTTGAACTCCTGCTATAGAGTAAATATAGCATTCTGAATTCTGTTTGGGATTGCATATCATTAATAAAAAGATTTACTGTTCTAAATAAGAGTAATGAAGACGATAATAACTTGTGTTCAGCAGGAACTTGACCATTCAATCCTGATTCTGCTGTGCTTAATATTAAAGTGCAAGCATTCCCCAAAATAATTTATTTGCGTGTTCAACTGTTTAGTTATGATCTATTGATATTTTACTGCTTGTATGAGCAAAGGCCCAGATTTGCTGCCATAGATGCTTCAGAGCAGTAATAACAGAATATGTTGTCCAAATATGAGTGCTTGCATCTAGTTTTAAACACTTATCCTTATCACTTACCATGATGCCTGGTGGGATGGGAAAACGGATTGGTAGAAATTAAAGAGCAGCGGAGCATGGGCAGGAGTGTGAAAGCTGTTGGGACATGGATCCAGGGCAATGACAAAGATATTGTGACTGTGGATGGGCAGGAGAAGCAAGGGAAACCTCTGGCGTAGGAAGATGACTTCAAAGCATGCAATGCACGTAGCTGCATCGTGTGGATGTACTGATAACTCCGTGCCTACCGGAGACACATCTCCAAATCCTTGTCTCCTATGCATGTCCTGCCTGGCTACCTGTGGCATGAGTTTAAGCCTTTTCTTTGCACGGAGGTTACCGCTTGCATAGTGGATGTGGACAGTCCTCTTGAGCACATTGCAGAGGGTGTCATAGCAGCTTGCGAATCTCAGGTCTTATTTTATTCTTTATAATTTTTTCTAAATGTTTCAGTAAAGCTATTTGTGCATGATTGTACCTGTAGTACTTATTACCTGTTCTTTGTTATGTTTCATATAGTACACAGTACCACACTTGGAGTTTTCCCGTAGGTGAGAATATCTCTGACTGCTTTCATCTTTAAGAGATTAAAGAGGTCTTAAAGTGGTTTATTTCACCTGTTCCTTCTCCAGTAAAGCTTTATGGCTTAAGTGATGGTGATTCAATTAAACATATAGCAATCTTGGTTCAACAATAGTATTAAGGCCTGTCAAAATGAGACCTGCGAATATTGAAGGAAATTTAACCATCGTATCTTGTGTTACATGACTCTCACAACAGTAAAGATGCTCCTGCATAGTAAGAGTGTGTTGTATAGTTTTTCACCACTAACATGGACGGGTTTCAAATTTTATTTGGGCTATAGACTTCTGTGTGAACCTCTTTGTAACACAGTTGCTATTTTGAATAGAAATAACATTTCTTTCCCCATCTTGTCTAATCAGAATATAGTCTCTGTATTGCAGACTGTGAGTGTACATACTAAGGCATAATCTATATTACATAAGCTCTTAGGCAATATAAGTTTGTGTATATACATATATGTGTGTAAATATACTTCAGATATATAGTTACAGAATATTATTATTCTAAAGTAATAATAAATATTGTATTATATATAAAGAAATATTTGATATACCTTCATCTGACAAGTTATAAGATGTGAGATGTTAAATCTTTGCTCCAGAAATATGTTTTCAGATTGCTTTACAAGATCATTATTTTCACGTTATATATTTGTCCCTCTGAGGGACATATATTTGTTCCTCTGAGGGACAAACGTTACTGTAAAATTTATAAGAAGAAATTTTAACTTTCTGAAGACTATTAAGAGAAACTAGTGCCAACAAAAATATTAACATTAGGTTTTCTAAAATAACATTTTTCTTAAATGCAGTATAAACAAAGTATATGTTGGTATGTAACACTTCTCAAATGAAAAGCTTCTAACCATTTGGGATAGCTTATCTAACTCACATAGCTCCAGTTTTTCTATACAGTACTTGGCCAGATAGCAGTTCAAATTTCTATCACAAGAGTTCAGGGGGCAATCTAGGTTTTTATGTAATAATAATTAGGTCTCACAAATGTAAACAGCTGAGGGGGAAACAGAGTGTGGTAGCTGTATCATTTCCTTTTTGGCTGAGATAGATCTACATAAACCGAATTAGTCTATTTCTTTCCAGCACTACGTGGCAACAGTGCACTATTTTATTTGTATATGTACCCTTCAAAACATCATTTCTAGGAAATAAATTAATTGACCCTTTAAGAACTGTGTGTTGTAAGAATGTATCCTTTTTAAAGCACACATTAGCAAATGTTAAGGATGTTTTTAGTTGAATACAAATCATATTTTAGTTTCTTGCTATGCTACAAAACATTCTAGGAAGATTTTCAATAGCTTACTCTGTCTCAGGAAACTGATTCTTGAGTTTCTTATGTGTACGGTTTCCATTTTGTTGAGAAACTTTAAAGTTAGGATATAACAAAATTAAATTCATGTAGTGTCTCAGGTCCAGCTCCTACAAAGACATAAAGGCAGTCTCTAATTAAAGTGATAATTGCTTCAATAAAATCAGTGGATTTACATGTGTAACTGTTTAGTTTTTGTTATAACAGAAGTTTAGGTTGCTGACTGTTTTTTTTTTTTTCTCTTTCTGTGTTGAATATTAGCATATATGTACATTTAAAAGTCTTTTTCCCTTTTTACTGTTATTTCAGGTAATAATTGCCCTTGCAGAGAAAAATCGGTCACACATTCCCTACAGAAACTCTATGATGACCTCAGTGCTAAGAGACAGCCTGGGAGGAAACTGCATGACAACCATGATAGCAACACTGTCTTTAGACAAAAGAAACATAGATGTATGTTATTTCTATCTGTTTTCAAGGGGGAAAAAAAGAAAAAAAAACACTCTTTATAGAATCTTTTTTTTCTTTTTTTTGACTTTTATTACAGTTTACAGTTCAAGAACATATGTTTTGCTTTTATATCCTCATTAAAAAAAAAAAATCTGTTGTCTTCACAACGTAATTCTCTGGTAACTACGGTAACACTGAGATAAGTTCTGTACAAGAGATCTGTGTCATTGGTTTTATATTTCAGATGCAAATTCTACCAATGGATACAAAGCATATATTTACCTAGCACATCTGTCTCTTGTTGCTGTCCAGTTTTCTATTTCTGAAATATTTAGCCCTGGCAATTATTTAGAGTAGGATTCCGACAGCTCTAGTGTTCTTGCTTGAACATATACTATATGCAGAACAGATCTGGTTGCTTGGTCCTCCCAAGATTAAACAGAAGCCCCCAAATCCTGTATGCATAAGTAATATTAGGACAGATGTTAGACCAATTCCTAAACATTAGGAAATGTCAGATTTAGGATCACTGTTTAATTTTGAGCCATTTTGAGACATTATTCCATTATGGTGTGGTTTTTTTTTTTTTCATTGGATACGTGTTTCAAATGAAACCAATAAAACATAGAACTGAGAATAAGAAAGGCTATTCTTATAATAGACTGTTGCCTAGATAAGTACATTATATTATAACTCCTATCAAACAGTTCGTATAAAGCTCATGTCACTTATTTCATGCTAGCTTGTACTTGAAAGTAAATCTTGACTTGAAGTTGCAGATATTTAATTGTTATAGCTGAGCTACAGTTGAATGGACTCAGTTATTAGCAGAAGATATAAATGATAATCAGAAAAACAGTTTCTTTTATCATTTTACTGTGTAATTAAAATTCATAGATACTTTTTGAGTTCAGTTTCTCTTCTGTATTATGCGGTTATTCCACCTCCTTATAGCTAAGCACTACTTAAGGGGTTAGTTAGTTAATTTGTGGTCCTCAGGTCCTGTAGCAGTAAGCATGGTAGAAAGAATGATTGGGAAAATAGTAGTTCTCATCTTTGATTAGTATTGTAATAGCATAGGATAAATAGGTCATAAACTTACACAGTGAACATTGGTTAGCTATCCATAAAATTAATATATACTTCAAAGTGAATAGTGCAAAAAGGTCTGATGGAAATACATATATATAACTAAAATTACATTAGCTGATTATAATTGCACAGGAACTGTACAGCAAAAGTGAATACAATCCAGCTAAGACTATGCTCAGCTGTCTTAAGCATAAGGCCTTCCTTTCTTTTCCTAGAGAACTCATTTCGTTCACTCTTATCTTTTGCAATAAACAGCAGTCTTTCATATGCATGTGTTTTGGGAAATTGAATAAAATTCCTTAATTTTGGAAATAGGATTCTGTAACAGTAATAATTTTCTATGAATGTAGGAAATTATGTTTTCTATATTTAAATAATATCAAACTGCCAAATCAGAGAATTTCACTATATAGTTTATGAAACATTATTGGAACTTCTAAGACTGCATGATATTTTGTTGTGTGAGCTAACTGAGATCTGTTGGTTGCTTTTATCCATTAGGTAGGTAGGTTCTTTAGTGTAGTCTGCCATTTAAGTATTTGCTGACCTCAAAGATCCTTTTCTGCTTTGGAGATTTTCCCTTCATTACATGTCCTAGAAGGATATACTAGTTGTACTGGATGTACCTAGATGTACTGATGGCCACAGACCGTCTTACACTTTTCCATTTTTTTGGTCTTCTTGATAGGAACTTCCCCACCACCACCACTGCTACTGCCTGCTTAGCTCAACCCTCTCACAGTTTCTTATAATTCTCCTCTATCCTGGATGCCTCTACTTCCAAGTGCTGGTTTCTCTGACCTGTGTGCTAGGCCTCCTGTTCACTTCTTTGCCCATCTCTCTGACATGTACTTTTCTATTTTCAGTTCCATCAAAATGTTTTTAGTTGATTTTCCTTTCTTCTCACGAGTCAAGCATTTTTCCCCTCTTGAGTTCCCCTCTGAAGCCTTTCTTGTACTTTAGTATTAGCTGGGGAATCATTGAAAGCATAGTAGATCAGTGTTTGGTTTGAGAGTTTATATATCAGTTTCATTAATATGCTAAACTATTAATCTTGAATATTGCTGCTTTGGAATATAAAATCTTGGATTGGTTCTGTAAAATATACAAAGAAGGGAGCTTGTTTTGGTGACTTCATCGGATCACTGTTCCAGTTCCCTGGTGCCAGTCTGTTTTGTTTTGTTTTTGTTTTTGTTTTTTTTCCTTCTAGGAATCTATATCAACTTGCAGATTTGCACAGCGAGTTGCTCTTATTAAGAATGAAGCAGTTCTTAATGAAGAGATTGACCCCAGACTGGTGAGAATTGTTTGGGGACTGAGAGAAGGGGATTGCCTGTTTTTTAGTTTTAATGATCTAAAATAGTCAAATAGATGTGGAAGATTTTATGATGAATTGTCCTATTAAATGCTTTTTAGATGTAAATTCCAGCCTTCTATTTGAAACAGCTACTACTTTTATTTGAACTTCTGGGGATAATTACAGTTAAACTGATCCTTATACAACCTCTAAAGGCTTTCTCAGCCCCTAAAGCAGCTGATACATTATGGTCTTCGTGTTGACAACAGTATTGTCTTTATGTTGGTTCTTTTAGAGTGGTAGTTTCTAAATCATTGCCACAGATAATCAGACATTCCTAAAGCTCTCAAAAATCTACAAATAGCACTAATCACTTGACGATGCTTGTTGTTCTTCTTCTTTACTTTGGTATCATACACGCTACCATGGATTAAACTGCAGAAGCAGTTTATCAACAGCGTCTCGTTTCTAAGTGAGACAGCACCTGAGTTCTACAGGACATGAGTCAGATTGTTTTGCTGCTGCTGGTGCTTCTCTAGATAAATGCCTTCCCACTAGGCAGTTAGTTAGTGCTGAGGAATTTCACAGCATCTCCTGCCTGTTCTCTCTTTGGCTTTACTTTTTTTCAAGTACAATTGCCTATGCATCTCTTGATGGTGGTTGTTGTTTTTTACAATTATATCAATTATACAAATGAGTCAAAGAAACCAACATTCAATTTTGTGAAAATTTGTTTAACATAAAATTGCTTCTCCATTTTCTCTGTCATCATCCATAAATAACTTAAAAGAGAAAAAAATATTGCTGAATGTGTGGAAGATACAGGTTTACAAGCATAGTTATTACTTATGTCAGTGGATATTTATTATTTCACGCGGTGGTTTAATGTCAAAGAATGTATGCACTTTTCATCCTCTGTCTATATTTCTTACTAATAACAGAGCCTACAAGGAAATCAATACACTAAACTTATGATATCTTTTATGAGAAAAACATCTTGATCCTGAAATGTTTTTCTTGAATCAGTATCACGATTTTACCACCTCAGTTTATTTTTTGATAGCTTGAATCCTTTATAGCATTTATTGATGTTTTAGGGTTTGTTTCTCTAGAGGTATTCAAAATGGATGCAACTAGCCTTTTCTGTAAGACAGCCTCACAATATATGCTATATAAAACATATTATATAAGTGAATGATGGTCTTTTTGCTGTTTTGTACCTAAATGCTCCCCAGATGCTTTAAGTTACTTGGAGCTGCTGAAAGCCCAGTGCTTCTGAAATTAAGATGCTAAGTCCATCCTGCAGAGCACATAGCAGTGTTGAGACAAATGAGGCTTCTCTGGTGCAGTGAGCAGTGTAGCACAAGAGTAGGGGACATGGGTGCACGTTTCTGGTGGGAAGGACTCTATAGAGTAAATAAGGCATTTAGGAAGGAGAGATGTAGCAACCCACATGCAAAAAAGCTTAAAACATTACATAAAGGAAAGGAAACAAACATAAAGGCAATATACTTCTCCTTCTTTTGATGTATATAACAAAAAGTGCTTCTTTTTTTATTAATATTTGATTACTTTGTTCTTTGAAATATTTTATATGCCTCTAGCTTATTATGACCCACATTTGTTTGAAGAGATTCTCTGTGTTGGTGAGATTTATTATATTTATGAGCTTCTGTTATTTTTTAATGTAATCTTCAACACCTGGAAAATGTATTCCCCTTCTAAGTATTAAGACCATCTACTAAGGGTTGCTCAATTCAACATAGCATAGCAGATAATGAGAGCTAATGCAGCAGGTGAACTGCATGCTGTGTATTAAAGACTCTCATGGGAAATGCTTGACTGAGGTTAACACTGATTAAACCAAACACCCTGGATAATGGGATATAGTGAAGAAGGAATTATAGACACCTTTCAGTATACAAAACATGACAGAAACATTGGATGAAAATTCAAGTAAAGCTATTGTAATACTTTGTTTATATGTAAACAGACATTATTTAAAACATATAGTACTTTATCAACATAATTATGTTTAAGTTTAGCTTTTCAGTTCTAAAGAGTATAAAATTTGAATGAAAAATTCTAATTTCAGTGAATCTATGTACTTTTATTCAATGTTTATCTTTTTTTTATGGGCAAAGTTTTTACGGTATTTCTAATTTTTTCCTAATTAACTTAAGATTTTAAATTTTATGTATTTTGTTCTCATGTGACCTTCTGAACTGGCTAGGAAATGCATTCCCCTTGAATGGTGGGCCTCAGAAGGAAAAGAATAGATTAAAAGCATAAGAAGCAGTTGATTTCTTAAAATTGGCGGATTAGGTGATTCATTGATCTTTATTGTTACTTAATGCGATTTAGCGCATTTCAGAAACTGTTAATGATTACACCTTGCTACATTTTCTGTTGTTCTGAAGTTCAGAAGGAATAAAGGAGTCTTGTCAGGTTATTTGCTGTTTTTTCACTTTGCTTCCCGAACAACTGTTAGCCAAGTCACAAATGAAAAAAAGAGAAGACACTGCACAACTTCTGTCTTTCTTTCTGTCCTCTTTTTCCTTCCTTCGCAGACTTTATAGTAGTAAATCATGTAAAACTTTCCTTCCTTGGCCACAGAAGACTTTGATTGAGGTGGAACACGTGCAGGCTCCTGAACATTTACTACATCCTGTGGAGCACAGATCTGGTGTGTCTCGCTCTGCAGGATCATTTAGCAAGTAAAACAGAAGTAGGCTAGGGAGGCTTAGAAATTCATTCCCTCTTTTGGAAAAGTGAGAGGGAGCAGTTACCTGGGCTTTATATGGCTCTGTGCTCATTGTGGAGTTTGTTGCCCATCTTTACTACCTAAAGTATATTCCCAGGGTGCCATTATTCAGTAAACAGCTGGACTTAAGATTTTTTTCATAAAATCAAATGCCATTTGTATAATTTATCAACATCAAGTTGAATACATGGTTCATAAAGGAAGTGTGTAATACGTTTTGATAGATGAGATAACTGACTGCTCTATAAACTTTATTCTTCGTAATGCAGACTTCTTCACTATGTATCTTCACTAAAAAGATGAACATGCATTCATTCTGCTTTTTAAGCAACTCTGTTTTGAACCTCTGTCACTCATGACCATAAAGATCTAATAAAACCAACAACCAGATTGTTTACTCTGATTTAAATTGAATCTCTTCAGATATTTGTTTATATTACTGCATTGTATTTTTCCAGATTTTTGTTTGTTTTAATATTATTTAAAATGTTAAAATGGCATTTCCATTGGTGGCAGATTAAGGTTAATTGTTCTCATAAATTTGAGCATTGAACAAAAGTGGTATATAAGTCCAGCTTTTTTATATTCCAGCCCCAAATAGTATTTTATTGGCTCAAGATGTGTGTGTGGGGGGGAAACAAAAAACACATCAGTGTAGCACTGAAATGATGCATCCTAAAATCAGCTTAAAGTGCTTACCCTGCAATATTCTTTAAGCATTCTTGTGATATCTGTAATTAGCAGTTCACCACTCTAATAAATTCCTGGATAAAAGATTTTTGAACTAATCTTTCATGCTGTATGGTAGCAAATATGTTACCAGTAAGTTTGGAGTACCCCCAAAAGAAAAAAAAAAAGAAAAAAAATGTTTAGAATGTTACTTTCTAAAGTTCTAAAGTTATTTAGTGTTTAGCAATTCATTGTTAAAATAAATGATTAAAAGAATTCCATATGTTTGAAGGATTTGCAAAGTCCAGTGAAGATGTGTCAACAGTCTTAACAATCTTAATTCTAGGAGGTGTATATAGTCAAGTATGATTCCCTGAAAACATGCCTCTCTTAGTGTGGTCGTTTGCACATGTAGTCAATGTGTTCATACTCATCTAAAAATAGTATTGGACTTTGAATGCGTTTATGCTATCATAGGTCATATATCATTAAAGTAATCAGTCTTGAAGTACTTATTCACTCATACTTTAGACTTATGGACTTGTGTATGGTCTTTGCTTCACAGAATCTGACCATAGAAGTGTAATAAACTGTAAAATATATTTTAATACATTTTTTTTAAAAAATACAAGTTTCAGCAATGAACAATTAAAATTAAAAAATCCAATATAGTTCTCCAAATCACTTTCTCAAACATAATTAATGTAATTTAATTCTCTTTATGTTTGCTTATAGCATTCGCTTTTTAGCAACTTATGTATCTGGTATAGGATGCTATAAAATAGTAAGATACGGTTTTGGAATTTATCTTTGATTTATCTTTGTAAAGTAAAGAATTATTCAGTTTTAGACTCTACTTGTTTTTCTTCTGTCAAAGACATCAGTTCTAATCTAAATGTGTGTGGGTTTTTTTTGTTTTGTTTTATTTTTTATCATGAACAAACAAAACTAATGAGCCTCTTCTACTCCCATGGTGTATTATTTTTCTCTTTTGCAAATAATCTTTTGAACTCTTTCTGTATTAGCCATGTCTTATAACACACAAAGTTTACTGAATTTGGAATACTTTTCTTGTTATTGTAAATGGAAAAAGGAAAAAGAAAGCCTTGAGTATTTAAGGAATTAGGACAGCTTTAACAAATGAGATACTGTTTAAAAATAAAAGAAAAAAATGAAGAAAAGGGTACTATTTTCCTGAAATTCAGCCTTCTAATGCAAAAATCATAAGCTAGCTATTACATGTGATGCTTGCTTTATTGCTGTGCTGTTTTTAGATGATTGCTCAACTGAAGAAGGAGATCCAGGATTTGAAGGATGAGCTGGCACTAGTGACAGGCGAAGAAAGAACAGCAGAGCTCTCCCAAGAAGAGCGACTTCGGTAATTCCTTAATTATTTTTTTCTTCTTCTTTCATGATGAACATTTTGTGAGCTTCTTTTACATAATATTTAAATTCATCTTTGAGGTAATAAAATGAAGTTAGGTGCCAGGTTAGAATGGCACCTCTCCATGAAAAGCTGTATGAGGCTGTTGGCTGTGTTTCTGCAGCCTCAGCTTTGAGGAAGTGAAATGAAGTAAATATGAAAAATGGGAGGGCCTGTCAGATGCCAGGGAAGAAGTCTTGTATAATAGTGTAGAATAAAAAAAAAAAAAAAAATCAAATTGCTTAATCCTAGATATAA
This sequence comes from Nothocercus julius, assembly GCA_013398735.1. Taxonomy (NCBI): domain Eukaryota; kingdom Metazoa; phylum Chordata; class Aves; order Tinamiformes; family Tinamidae; genus Nothocercus; species Nothocercus julius. The sequence goes on from VZSV01000012.1 coordinate 10,842,085, forward strand.
GATCTGAGAAAATCTAATGAATATTCTTTGTCCTGAAAAATTTCTTGCTGCTGTACTAGTTTGATGTAAGCTCCCACTCTGACAAAAAAAAAATATATATTTCTAAGACACAATATATCAATATCTTAAAAGCTGAATCTTCAAAATTTTAACTGAGCATACTATTGAAAATGGACATAAAAATGTTTTAAGAGCTTAAAGCTTTTCAGTAACAGATCAGTACAGAATATAAGAATATCCTGTGTATAGTGAAAAAATATTTACTAAGTCTAAAAATTCACTGTAACTACATTCAATTCCCACTTTTGAAAAATTATTGGTTCTGTATGATGAAACTATTTAATCTCTTTGTCTCATCCATATTAAAAAGAAAAAAAAAAGTACTAACTTGAGCTTTTGGTTGGTTGGTATATTAATGGTAACTAATTTGAAGCTGTTTACTGTCTGATCTAATTTTCTTTTCTTGGAAATGATTTAGAAAAGTACTGCTTGTGCTGAGCATCTGCCTTGCCATGTAGGAGTTCTGGGAAAAATGGGACATCACTACCTTGAATGTTGAATTTCCTATGTAGAAGATGGTTGTTCTTCATTTTTGTTTCTTGTTGTTTTGTTTGTTTTTTAAATTCAGAAACTAAATCATATTTATATCAAGAATGAAGAACTAGATAGCTTTATGTTGATTTTATAATATAAATCTGAGTCATTTTCAACATTGACAGCTGCCGCTTTATAACCTGCCAAATGGAAATGTCCAACTTCTTCCTACTGGATATGCTATTTATCATTCTGCCCCAAAGTTTTCCTTCCCCATGTCAGCTGCACCAAGGACTTTACAGGGTAACATTGGGTGTGAGAAAATAAGAGCATGGAAAGGAAATGTAAAGAGCAACAAATATAAATTTCTTTTTCATTTTAAGAGAAATTAAATGCATTTGCTGGCTAGTTTCTCTTTGCCCTGACAGAACTAGTCCTTCAGAGTATGAGAGTGACTCTGGCTGACTGTATTATGATGTCCTTATATAGCCTGTATATTAATTTAAAGATTTTCTTTGCTAACTTTATTGTAAACATCTATCGCATTAATTTTTCCCTATGGTTTTGTTTGCTGTTTGGTTTTGTAGGGAAATCAAGTTTGGGGAAATTGTCAGGCTATTTTTAGACCATGGTCATAACTCTCATTTCCTGAGATTTTCTATTGGCTTTTAGCCAAAAAAAAAAAAAAAAAAAAAAAAAAAAAAGGCACTTATAGGTGGAAACGGGTTTACAGTAAATGAAAAGTCTTAAAAGTCTTAATATGAATATGCAAAGGAAACCAAGAATACAAAGTAGTGGATACAGTTGCAGTATAGCAAACCTCCATCTGGGAAACCTTGTTTTCACGAATATGTAATTTTTTAAATCTGTATAGCACAGTAGATAGCCTATTATTTTATCAGAAAAAGGTTTCTTCTGAAATCATGCCAAGAACTTTTGCTTCCTAGTCCCCATGAAAGAAGTGGGTAGAAGACTTTCTGCCTTTAGTAAGTTTCTGCATGTAGTAAAACACAGAAGAAAAAAATCAATTACAGAGACCTCAGTTATATTAAGATAACTTTTTTTTTAAATTTTCTTTTACTTATAGTTCCTCACATTCATGTGCTAATGATTGAGAAACAAGGCATTTCCTGAGAACCAGTAGTCAGCTAGAAGGACTTCGAGCATTTTAACTCAGCAGTCATATAGTGTAGCCATTGCAAATAGTGAAAGATAATTATTTTTATTGTAGAGTTAGGATTGGCTATATGGATTTTTTTGAGAGGTACAGTCTCAAAAAGCGCACAAGATATTGCTTAAGCATTCCTGTCATAATCATGGGCCAGATTCACTTACTAACATGGTGTGCTAAGTGCAATGTTGAAAGATGAGTCAATCTTTTCTTTAAATATTTCCAGTGGGGGACATATCAAATGTCAGCATCTATTTATTGTAAGTTTTACATTTGTACGTTTTTGCATGTAGAGGGTTCACATCTCAACAAATATCAATATAAAAATCCACTACTTTAATGAAAATATCTTTCTGTGCTTTGGAAAATGGTGCAAATTTTGAACTTGATTATTTCATATGGAGTCAATCTTTACATGAGCATATTGGTTTCAATAGGTTTGAACCTCCTGTCAGGATAGTTTTTCAACTCTAAATTATATAAGCATCAACAAATAGCATCTAAATGTTCTGTCTCCATTTAGAAACTATTAATGCATAACATAGCAAATCTTCATGATAATTCTGATAATTGAGACTGACCATCTGAGTTTAGAGCTTCTCATTACCTGGAGAGTTTGCATGAATTAAAAAATAAGTAGTAGTCCAGACATAACCATTGACTTTGATAAGGGCTGATAAAAACAGGATTTGCTGTTTCTGAAACATGTCTATGTTGTGGTTTGCATCTCGTAATTATAGAATGAAAGCTAAATACTGCTACTTATTAGGAGACATATGGAGCAGATTATTATGACAGAGAGTACTGGAAAAGAGACATGGTATATGTGATATTGCAGTATTCTTATTCTCATTCATTACGCATATTTTAAGGGAGGTCAAAGCAAAAATAATCTTCTGAAAGCATTCTGTGCCAATGTTTGCATGAATTGTTTAATTTTGGATCCAGATGATCAAAAGTAAAAAAAACCACATCTGTCAAAAAAAACTCCATGTACTAACTATTTATTTTGTTGTCTCTGCATATGTCCATCTCAGGCACTTTTCAGTAGAGGTTAGGACAGTAGATCCAGTGGTTTCAAGTGCAGATCCAGGAATCCATTTTAGTCTAATAAAGTGGAATTGAGAATACCCTGCTTTTTGTCCTGTACATGTGTTGTGGGAAGCGAATGTTAATGATTGCCTTGAAAATAAATTTTAATATTATGTTGAAAGAATTAAATAGTTTGTATATTTCATGACATACCTAGATATGCCAAACATTTGTTACAATAATGAGCCTCATTTGACTTGCTCACTTGCAGAGTATATTCCAAATGAAGTCAGTGGGTTACTTGGTGGAGTTAAAATTATTAATTTTCTAAAGCTAGTATGTAAAGATGTTGTAACTGAGTCTTCATTTGTCTTTTTCTTTTTTCTAACTAGAATCAAAGTTTTTTTTTTTACTTGACAGAAGAAAAAAAATCTGTAAAGCAGGCTTTCATAATAACCGCTATGTTGCCACATTGTCGTTTACTAAATTTGTAATGAAATGGAAAACAAATGCTTCTAATTTTGCTTTTGAATACTAGATTATTATGCAATATGGTCTGTCCTGAGAGTAAAGATACAGCTGTGTCTGGAATTCTTAATTCAAAATTCTATTTTAAGTAGTTAGCGTTTACATTACTTTATAATATTTTTAGTTTTATTATTCTATTCTCATAAATGTCAAACATATACAAATTCTGCTGCTCTCATAGTGTTTATTTAAACACACACACAAAATGTTCAGCTAGGCTATCTAAGTGCTTCAGAATGAGTTTGTAAAATGCTTCCAAAATCTGAATTGCTTTCTTTGGATCTCTGCATCTGCGTCCTCAACAGGACTGATTTCTAAATATTTCTTTGAGTTGGAGAATTATTTCCTTGCTTA
>VZSV01000012.1:10855127-10869398 GCA_013398735.1 Nothocercus julius
ATTTTATTTTATTTTATTTTATTTTATTTTATTTTATTTTATTTTATTTTATTTTATTTTATTTTATTTTATTTTATTTTATTTTATTTTATTTTTAAACTCTTCCTGAAGAACAATTCATGTAGCAATAAGTAAAATTCTGGTCTTCCTCAACCGGTAATTTTTGTAGTTTCTGAGCTTGGGACTTGAAGTCAATACTACAAATGCTTTTGTAAATACTATTTCCCTTTAAATATCCTGTTTCAAGTCCTTCACATTTACACATTGACTTCAGTAGGTGTTCCGTAAATTCAGATATTATGAATCTTGCACATACAGTGATTGATTAGTTAAACATATTTATCTCTTGCTCCTTAAATAATAGAAATGAGAAAACTTACCTTATGTGAAACTAGTTTAAGGTTGCTGTCTTCTTTCAATCCATTTTACTCCTTCCTTCAAAAATTCACACTTTATCATGGAAAACTAAGAGGAGGTAAATAACCAAATGTGTCTGATATACTTGCCAGTTTTCATTTCAGTTGCACAGCTCCAAATTTTTCAGGATTTACCTTCTGAAGATAATTCCCATATTTTCTCTGTTTGTTTTGCATCTCATTGATTCACCCTCCATCAGAGATTCATTTCTACAGTACAGCAGTGCTGTATGGAGGAAGAGAAGTCTTCAAAATAGGGAAGATATGTCAACTGCCTTCTTACAGGTCTACTTAAGTTATTTTGGCATTATAATGCCTCAAATTTTGGTATATGGTCACAGTAAAGCAATGCTGCAAATGTCAACAAAATTTCCAATTCCATAATAAAATTCCATAATAAGTATGAACCTCAGCCCATTTAGATTCAGAGCACCAAATCATCTTCTGATGCCTAAAATCATAGAATTACTTTTAAAAGTTATATAGCTTTCATTGTTGCCCACCATTTATGTAAATTACTTTAGTGGCTGCAACATTTTTCAGGATATAGGAGACCTTGATGGAGTTTGAACTTGCACTGGCCACTTTCCAGAAAAATACCTTAAGTAGACTAGGCTTGGTTTAGAAAACTTCTGCTATTTCTCTTGAGGATGACCCACCATGTGTCCTGGGATACAAGACCTCGGGAGCTGCTAAAAGGATGTGCAGGATAAAATCTGACACTCTCCCTATATCTGGGACATTCATCTCAGAGGAGTGATGGTCTCTACTTCTCTAAATTATTGCTGTTTATTACACAGCTCAAAGAACAGGTTGAAGAAGCCTTGAGCCTATGTAGCCTTCCTGCTGGCAAGTATTTAGCCCAGTAGCATCTCAAGCAGAAGTGTCTGCTTACTGCTATTGCAGCAGGATCTCTGGTGCCTGCAGATAAGGGTGCAGGCAAAGTTCTGGCAATAACACCTTTGAGCATATGTTTGCAAGTAGCATTTGGAGCGGAGGGGACATTTTAATTCTGAGATGGTAGGAGAACAGAAGGTTATGAAATAAATGAGTAAAACAAAAGATTACTTTTAAAATGCTTTTAGTTCTGGAACTATTCATTAGCATGTGCGAGTGTACTTTGTTGTGGATTTGTGCATCTCCAGTATCAAATGCAGGTTGTGTCATCAGGAAGTAAAGATCATTGCAGTTGTGTGGACCTTGAAGAAAAACAGAAACTCAAACCCAGAATTGTCGGTTTATTTGTGATTTAAAAATATACATATATTTAACATATGATGTATTTTCAGATTGGATGAGTTAATTCAAAGATTTCTGGAAGATAATGATCCTGAAAGCATTCTAGATGTTGGTCCTGACATGCGCAAGATCAAGTATTGCTTCATTCATATGAAGGTATTTTTTATATCATATATGGAGGTACATGACACTTAGAATATGAAGGAGATATTCACAGTTGAAAAATGTCAAAAGGAGTGCAGTGCAGTTGAGAGGCATTGCAAAAGGCTAACACAATTTAGCAGTGCTGTGAAGTGCTTAGACACTGATACAAATTTGAAATCTAATTAGGAAGAAAATGTCAGGATTGTGTAGAAACCCCAGCAAGATCTGAGCATGCAGTAAATAATTCCTCTAACTTCTAGTTTTCTGTTATTATCAGATATATTTGTAAATGAATTGAAGGATTCATCAGTATTTTCAGCACTGTGGAGGCTTTATTTTGGACAAGATATGTTGAAAAAAAAGAAAAACGCAAGCATAAAGTTACTATATCCTGAATCTCTTTTACTGACTGTTTTGGTGGCATTATAAGACATTCTAGACCATTGAGCAAGAAAGATATGTTCAAAGCAGGAAGAACAAATGAAATTTGATTGAGAAAAGAATATCGTATATATTTTTTTCTATTTTCTATAGTTTTTCCCATATAGTAATGTGTATGTTCCTGACTTGCACTTATTGTCCTTAAATTTTCTTTTAGTTGTATGGTTAATACTCAAAGCACAGTGTTATCAGAGTGTAGTGGATTTTATATAGAGAAATGTTTAAGGAAATTGTATACCTGTTAGTGAAGATGAACAAACTTAGTGCTCCAAACTTAACACAAAGCATATAACTTGGCAGTTAACTGGTGACATGGCTTTCCTCTTTCAAGAGCTAGAAAGACTTTAACTTTGCTACCATAGTGATTACAGAGTTGGATATAAAGTTAAATGAGCTTTCCTATTTTTTTTAACTTCTTTTAGCAGCTGATGAATGATTCAAAGATTTCTGAAAAAAAACTGCTCTCACAACATGTTCTGGAAGAAAAAGACACTAGCATACAAACAGGAAAAGAGGAATTGAAACTGAAAGAACTTTTGCAGCAGAGAGATGGTGAAATCAGTATCCTTTGTGAGGAAAAGAAAATATTCAGGTTTGAGGTGATCTGCCTTTTTGTATGTATGCAATGGGAGTTAGCTGTGTGAAAGGAATTACTCTTTACTGCCTCCAATGTGTTAAAGCAATTACTCAATTTCCAAATTTTATGTGGCAGGACTCCTACTTTGCACCTGCTTCTATTTCAGTTGCGACTCAAACCAAAATCCTGGATCCAAGCACTACTTAGCTTTAGATAATTCCATCCAAGATCCAAGTACTGGACAAAGTACTGAACATCAAGCCATGCCTAAAACACTCTCCACCTAATGAAACCCACTGTAGTATGGGAAACTATGATGTTATATAAAGAACAATTTATTGCCTTACAAAGAATAGAATTTCCTACAAGTGTTATTTTTAGCCAAATAAAGTGCTGCTTTGGGGCCTATTGGACTCTGTGCCTTTAGAGTGTGTGTGTGTGTGTGTGTGTGTGTGTGTGTGTGTGTGTGTATCTTCTGCTCTTTGCATGCAATTTTTAATTAAGACTACCTCTTTTTGCATATAAAAATACTAAGTTATTCAGATGGACTTTGTCCATTTTACTGCCTCATAGGAAACATATGAGTAGCTGCAGCATTGCAAAATGTAGGGAGTGAATTATTTTTAGCTGGTTGACAGATCTGTGGGCAGACCACAGCATCACCGTGTCCCTAAATCTGTGGCTGCTTTGTGGGTAAAATTTGAATAATGTTAGAGAACTGAAAAAAGAAACTTTTAAGTTTATGCAGAATAGAGATTCTTTTACAGATATTAGTAAAACAACAACAACAACAAAGCAATAATTAAAAACAAAAAAAAACCACTCTGTTTCATTCTTTGTTTAACAGTTCCAGATCAATTTTATACATCCAGATCAATTTTATACATCAAACATAAAGGAAAGCTTTGACAGGAAAGCTTTTTAGTTTCTACCTCATCTGTCACAGAAGATAAGGTGTGTTTTCCAAAGGACTCTTTCAAATAAATTTAGGTATAATCTTAATTTATCATTTATTTTAAGAAGTCTTTAATTTTAAGATCTGGATTCCAAAAAACATTTGCTTCTGAAGTAAATATTTAGGTGTTGAGCTATGAATTTCTTCTTGTCTGTGATAGCTGGCAGCAATCATAACAACTAGTTTGTTAAGTGTTTTGATTGCCTAGATTTTCAGCTATTCATGTAGGATTAAAATGAACAGGGCATTAAAAAAAAAAAAAAAATGCAGGGAGTCATGTGGTTTTTGCAGCATGCACATAGGATTTTCATTTTATGCTGTTGAGCAGAATTAATTTCTACCAAAATAGTCTTCAAGTAAATACACAGTATTACTGGTGGATATTTCCTAAATACTTGTTCTCATTTTAGTGAGCCTTCTTATTGTGAAAAACTTACAGATACATTTGCCAATACGCTTGTTAAAGGTTTTTACTTTTTCTTTGTTCAGAAATTGTTTATTACAGAATTTAAAAGAGAAAAAAAAAAAAAAAAAAAAAAAGGAAGGTCACACAATGGCTATAAATTACTAAAATTTTCACTCCTGTTTGTCTATAAGCTACTTATATATTTGACTACTTTTATCAAGGAATTGATTAAATGGGATCAACAGTTGTGACCAATATGTGAATTTGTTCGTGCTCAGTGAAAATGAATCTGCTGTTTAAAAAAAAACTAAGATAAGTGAATATAATTACAAAGAATATTCCCAACTCCAAATTCACATTTGCTTAAATAAGCTTCCTTATGTGAATTGTTTCACTTGAATAAAAAAGACTTTATGTAACCTTCTGGTTTAACAAAGATAATTGTTGCCTTAATAGAAAAGAGATCCTTGATAAATTCCTTAATATATCTTGAAGATATTCTTGTAAATATGCTTAAAAAAGAAAAAAAGAAAGCACAAGATGCCCTTTTTCAGCTTAATGCTGTCTCCAGTGGTTCTGAAGTCTTGGATCAGTCTGTTTCTATAAATTTGGAAGAACGTCGGAGCCCGTTTGGTTGCATTAATCTGAAAGAGGCAAAAGATTTCAGCTGTTCAGTTCACAGACTGCCTTTTCTTTCCAGACAAACAGGTTAGTACAAGTATTTAAGGGAGCACTTACTGGATTATTGCAATATGAGCTTCATCATTCAAATGTGTAATGGGACAAAAAAGTTTTTGTTTTCAGTATCAGCAACATTATGCTAATTTTGTATCCACAAATCCCTCTCAAGATGTTGATGGATTTTACAGACTGATGTGAATCCTATGTTGAACAATCCTCCAAAACAAGAGTATAAATTGAGTTTCAGACCCTCATATCTGCAAGTAAATCTATTTTTAAAAATGATTCTTAAGTATAGGTCATAAAACGTACTAAGAAATAACATTTTTGCCCATAGAAGGTTGAATGTATTGACATTTAACAGAAAAAAACCTTAATCACAACACCAGCTGTGATTTAAAAATCTTATTTTCTTTCTTATTGCTGTCAATATGGCCCATGTCTCCCCTTTCAAACATTTTGTATAAAAGTAAAATTAGATGGTATTCACAGTTCACTAGAAACTGTGTATGATGTGTGAGGTCTCAAAATATTCAGCAAAGATAGTGAAAATTTACGAAATTCTAATTCTTTATTCTTTATTCTAAAGAATTTTATTCTTTATTTTATTGAAATAATGAGAAAGCTCCAGTGCTGCAAAGAGCCATATTGTTCTCATAGCAGTAGACAGAGTGTTTTTATATTTGTGTGTTCTGTCATGCTGTGTGATTCTGTTGTAGGTTAAGAAACAATGATTCTATTTGTATCCTGAGTTAATGTTGGTTCCTTTGCTGTTTTGGCTCAATCAGCTCTTACCATGGGAGTTTCTTTTACATTCGTACTAGCAGTATTTGTTTGTTTTTTTTTTTTTTTTTTTTTTTTTTAAACAAAAGTTGGCATAGGGAAACTCTTTGTGTTTTTGATTGAAGGGCCAATGAGTAAATATTGTAATTGTTATGCTATAATGAGAATGTAAGCACATAGTACATCATAGTGTCGTAAAACATTATTATAAAAATGTTCATATAAAATGCACTAACTGTAATTAAAAGGCTGTTTTTAACTAAATATACATAAATTGCTAGTAATATTTATATTCATCCATCTGTTCATCATCATCATCATTCAGACAGAAAATTTTACTTATACCGTATACAGCTTTACAGTATACAGCTTTTGTATACTGAAACAGTAACTAAAACTAAAATAATGTATATTAGTTCCTTAAAAATGTTTGATCACAGATCAACTGTTCAAGGTTGAAGAATCTGAATCTAAATAGTATTAGTAAAAGCTGATGAAATGTGTTCATGCTGAATTGGTGTTAGTGTAGCTGAATGTATTGCAGCTCTTAGGACCATGAATTCTCTGATTGTTTCATTTTCTTTAGGTTTCTTTAGGTTTTCTTTAGGCAGCAGAAAAGAGGGGTTCAGAGTCACTGGCTTTTTAGTTCACATAACCAGCTGAATCTGCTTAAACTTCTAATGTTGGATTACAAAAGATGGGCAGTGCCCTTGTTTTAAATCCTTATCTACACTTTATAGTTGAGGAAAGCAGCTTCCATTATTTAAATAAACAACAAAATGCACTTTTCTGTCAGAAAAGTAATGACTGAAGTAATGGTTAATGATTTGGGTGACTTGTTTTCTCCTACATCTTATGAAAATTTCCAAATAGTGAATCTATAAAGATATGAGAATTTAAATTTAGATGATGAAAACCAGCTGGAGAATTTAAACACAAAATTTGTGTCCCAATTCATCTCAGTAATTTGACTAGATGGACATTTACTTTTAAAAGCATAAACTTCTTGCTTTTGAAACAATCCATTTTGGGTTATATTCCAATATTCTGGAATGACATTCAACATGGACATGAAATCAATAAGGTCCTCAATAACCACAATTCTAAATGTGAACATGAAAATGACAGCCTTCTTCGGAGTCACTTTTTTCTTTTTTGGTTATATTGCTCTGAGCTCTATGTATAAATAAAAAGTTATTTTGGGGCATTGCATATATAGTCACTACTGTAAATGACTATATATGTTAAAACTGCACTACTTTAGAGTAGCTTGACATACAGCTCCACGTCTAAGCACGTCATGTTGTCATCCTATGGTTTTCTATCATGTATAGCTGTTGTAATGATAGTGTCTTATAATTATTTCTTGAGAGCTTTCTGGGTTTGTGCTGGGAAATACTTTGGAGATAGTTACAACACATAAAAATTAATAAGAACATTGTTAATAGTACAATCTGTACAGACCTGGCAGTGTGCCTTAAATACACCCTTGAGAGACCACTTGTCTGCTAGAATCAGATGAATTTCACTCCCTGTGTCTCTACTGAGAATGATTGCATTTTCTCCTTACAGTAAAAATAACTTTGTTTTTCTCTTTGTTTGATTTCTAAAAGTTCCTAGATATCAAATTTCACTTACACTTGTCTCCAGTGATAGGAAATCTGGATGAGTTCTATAGCAGATCATGTCACCTTCTTTCACAGTGGGAACTTCTTATACTCTCTTGAATTATCCAGCATTGCCATACTGCCACTTATCATACAAAATGCAAGATGCAATGCAAATGTGTGTTTGTCTTTTCATTTATCTCCTAAACAAAGGAGAGGCTGAGAATCTGTTTGGAAAATTCTGTCTTAGAGCTTTTCCAGTTTCTGTACAGAATCCACTTTCATATTCCTTCTTTTCATCCCAAGTTGCTCAGCAGTTGAGCACATCTCTTGGGCTTCTGCTTTTACTATTTATCATGTTCCTTGTTCCCTATTTTATAGGAAGTTGTTAGTTGATTTGGTGTCATAACGATACTAACAGAATGGAATTATTTCCTCATAACACATAACTTTTGATAATTTCAGAAATGTGTAGCCAAAAAATAACTATATTTTATCAGTAAATGACTAGTACGGTTACATCTTTTATGTTATGCTGTTTATTCTTCAGTGTTAACAAGTTCTCTGCCTTGATATTGTACTCTCACTGCTTGCAAACAGTTGTGTGTGTATGTGAGGCTGTTCTTTGAACCTGGTTCTAGGAACCAGCATATCAGCTCAAATGACTGAATCAGTGAGCCCTGTCTTCTCCATTCTGCTTGGGCAAAGACTAACATTTGAGATTAGATGGTGATTGTCTTTGAATTACGTCCTGACATTTCATTAGACAGAAAGGGAAGAAAAGTGGAGATGAGCCACAATTCTCACATATTGCAAACCTGCAAATAATATAATTATAAGGCTATCTATTTCATATAAAATCTATATACATATGTCTGAACTATATACATAGATCTCCTTGTCGGTAGTCATTAAGGAACTGCTAAAGCTGTCTGAAAGACCTTGGGCCTGAGCCAAGATGTGGAAATCTCAAGTAGAACCTTTAGTGTAATATTAAAGCTATTCTTCATCATTTAAACACTTTTCATACCTTACGTCATTTATGAAGATTTCAATTTACAGCATGTAGGATATCTCAAACGTTCTTTAACTATTTTAACAGCTTAATTAGTTTGCAAGCTTTCTGTTTTAATTCTTTTGCCTCAACTGTACAATCAGCCAGTTTTAATGCAACATTAAGCAATGATTCTAAAGCCTTAAAGAACTGTTTACTAAGTAATCTTACTTTAATGTATTTTGCCAATAGTATTCTAATCTGAAAATGACAGATGAATGCAGTATTTTCCATTTTCCTATCTCAATTTTTTGTCCTGAAAGCAATTAATCAAGGAGACCAGGAGAAAGTATATGAAGAAAAACCTGTACTGAAGGTACACCACTGACTATTTATGGAAGAGTGGAGTCAGTGTTTATATTCATAAAGTTTGTTAAATTTACTTAGAACCCTTTATTTTACAGTTGTTGTAAGCTGCAACTTTAACTCCTGTATGCACTGATCTTTACTGTGCTCTCATTGAAAGTGGATTAGTTTCATTTGAAGCTCTTTCATTACAGACTGGCTAGGAAGGTGAATGAATGGATATATGACTGTCTTATCTATGTAGACACACTTCCAACTCTTAATAAATGTTGTGTTGAATTCATATGCCCCTTCAGACGGAAGCTGAATCTCAGTGCATAAATACTGTCTTTGAAAGCCTGATGTATGAATCCTGATATTTACGTTCCAGTGCATTGTATTTTTCCTCACCTTCTGTCTGCCTGAAACTGCAAAGACTAGCCTTCAAAGGTAGGAAGCAGCTTAAAACCAGCAGATTTCCATTCCAAATTTTATTTACTGCTAATAATACCAAGTTGTGAGTAGCTGATTTCATATTAAATGGATTTTTTTTTTATTTTCTGATCAGAAATATCTTTATCTGTTTGTTTAAATGTTTCTGTAGCTCAGGGCTGATATTTGGTATTTTTTTGGTGTGTATTTCAGTCTGTTTCAGGTACTTCTCCTTGGTGATAAGAGCAGAGGAATATGCAACTGTGGTGCCCTAGCAATGGCCTAGGTTTTGCTGATGACAATGGGTTACAAGTCCATCTGAAAATTATACATTTATGTGCTGACTGATATGTTATTTTTGGATCCCTAGAGACTTCTTTTAGGAGAGAGTGGTAGGTATCATTCGGCTCTGATTAGGCAGCAGAGCAGCACTGTTTGTTTAGACTGGAAGGTTGCCATCAGCAGCTGACGTTCAGTTAGACAGGCCAGCTCCTGCCACTGAAGAGCCTTCACAGGTTGCAAAAGACAGTCAGTTTAGAGTGAACAGACCAGGATATTTTAGATCAGTCCAGCTGTTATGCTGTGACAGAGGAGAACTTATTTTGTAATACCCATTTTAATCAGAGCACTGTAAATCACGAATACATAACTGCATGAGGAAGAGCAAAACACTGCAACATAGTAGCTGGGCTGGGTGTCTGCTATTATTTATTGCAGCAGGATATCTTTCATAAATCCAAAACAGACATAACTCTTTGGCTATGAATGCAATTAATGTTTCAGATGAGCATTCCAGAAAATGCAAAGATAAATTATTGGCATAATAAACTGAGTTTTAAAAAGGCTTAACAGTTTTTATATTAAATCACAATAATCTTGTTTATTTTAAAGTTTGTACTTCAGTTCTGGTTTTATTCATATCTATTAAGGTCCTTGTGTGTGAAATCTGAACTCCAACATAGAGCTACATATTATCTTTCTGATCATATGATGCCGTTATTATAAATTAATAGTTTCAGGATGAAGTATGAATGAACCTGGTGAAGTTAGAAAAAGTCTGACTTCATCGTGCAAGTGACTGGAGTGACTAATATTGTGCTGAATTTGTCTTTTAGTGTATAATAACATTTTTCCCATATAGATAAGCCTTATTTTGAAATGGTCCTCAGACTTCTGCTTGCTTGTAGCATAATTCTGTCAGTGTGAGAGACATATGCTATCATTTTTCCTGCGTCTGGATTTGTTTTACTCCTGAAATATAAACAACATAGTTACCAGAAAACAGTGTGAATATTGTGACACTCAAAAACACAATAAATCTTAGTAATAGCTTCAAATAGTTGTATTTGCTGATGGACTTGAGAGGGACTCTCTTTTCCCCCCCCCTCTCTCTCTCACACACACACACACACACACACGCACGCACGCACACACACAATTATTAGGATCATGTTTTGTCCATATTTGCAAATTTCTTTATCTTTCACTGAGGTTTTTGAGTTTGGCTTTTTTTTGAGAGAGAGAGAGAGTATGGTGAAGAAGTTACATGCTGTGCATGCCATTCAAGGTTTAAGATTATTTTTTGTTAGGTACTGTGCAAGTATGTAAAAAAAGAGCATTCCTGCTAAAGAGGTGACAAGCTGACTTGAGAAGGAAAGGCAAGAGATGGATTCTCTAAACAGAAGGTGATTATGAATAGCTGGATAATAGTGATGCTAACACACCAACTACTAAGTTCTGAAAGCTAAATATTTTCATCTTGTATTAAGACTTTTCAAAATATTTATCTTGGCTATTTTATATATTTACGTAATCATTTTAGGAAAAAGCTTCCTTCTATTGTTGAAAAAAATCCATAGAAATCTCCCTAATGGAAAAGATTGAATGAGGTTTTCCTATTATAATCTCTTCCGCATCCTTCGATTCAAAAGAAAGAGGTCTCAACCCATCAGAAAAATTAAGTGCTTAGCAGTCAAACCTATTTTCTTAGGGTCTTTTCAGTACTCTGTAGTACTTTGGGATATCTCTTGATACTGTGACTATTCCTGAGGTCATTTGCCTTCATATGTGCCCATTTTACCACTATTTGGTCAGAAGAAAAGAGCTCAGTGGCATTATTCAGACTCATGGTTGATCTTTCTCGTGTTGATTTTGACATCACTTGGAAAAGAGAGCATGTAAGACATTTTCTGCTATGGATCTGGGCAAAAGCATATATTCTGTTCACTTGCCAGCTGAACTTCTACCACTAAGTTGTAATGAATATTTCATTTCCTCTGTAATTAACACTAAAAGTGAAACACTTCATGCGGTTAATTTCTTAAATAAGTTTTTGCTATAACATAGGGTGGTTATTTGCTGCAAGAAAATTTCTATTATTGGCAAGTTTTAGAATCAAGAAGGAAGTGTCAGAGACCACTGCTTTAGGTTGAGCTATTTAAAAAACCTTCATAACCAGCAAATATTAACAGCCAACATATACTTTTGAACAATTTTATAGGACTGTATTTCTGATAAATTTAACAGTTATTTTGTGGTATTTCAAATCACAAGGTAAAACATGAATTACTAGGTCTCCAGCCTTGGTTATAAATATGTATGTATGTATAACTTCAAGTGCATGTTTTGTGGCACGTGTTCATGAAATTAATTGCCTTTTTATCTTTTTCTTGTGCTTTTATACCTACCCTTTGTTGTTGCTGACCATTTTAAAGCTCATTGTTTTAATTCCTTTTTTAATTCTAAAGGAAAGGAAGAAAAATTAATAGTCAAAATTATGAAAGAAACACTTTATAGGAGAAAAACAGATTTCTTTAAAAGTTGGTGGTTCATATTGTTCACATTTATAACTTTGTATATTTATAAGAGTCTCAGCTAACTTCTGTTTGGGCTTTTTTTTTTTTTTTTTTTTTTTTTTTTTTTTTTTCCAAAACCTATGGTCCTAACTCTACTGCTTCCAAAAGCGTTGGTTGGTCAGAACTTCTAGCGAGCCTGTTGCAAGATTTGCTCAACAAAGGACTGAACTGAATTCACTGTGATGAGCATGCAGTGAAAAATGAATATGCTAAGATGTTTGAAACTGGGTAGAAACATTTATATAAGCAACAATGGATGATGATTCTTCATTGCAAAGAGATATAATATAAATACAGGTTGTAAGATTTAAAGTTACTTGAGCTCTTGCAATTGGCTTTATAAGACAAAGCCCAGTGTGTTAGGATTTTTTTCATTTTAAGTAAGTTTTTATAAATATGATCATAGCGTTATTTTTAGGAGATGAAGCCCAAATTTTTTCTTTTGGAGCTAGATCTCTATTTGCAACATCAAAGGCTTATTTTGTAAATTGGAAGGATTTACGTGTGTGGGGAGTGTATCATTACAGTACTTTCATTAATTTTTCAGAGACATTGAAACTTAATTATGTATTAAAAATGCTGTTATGCAAAACAACTTGCTGCTTATATGGCCATCAACATCTTTTTCTTTCCCCATATTTATTTGGTTTTACAAAAGATTTCTGGCTTGTCTGAGATGCGCATTGTGTCTTTTTCTCCATTTCTCAGCTGGGAATCTCTTCTGATGTGAAACGTATGTTTGGAAGCTTGTTAAAGATGCTTTTGGCATTTTTTACTGCCTTCCTTTTGAGCCTGTTTAGATGGGAAAACTTTCCATTATTCTTGTGCTAGTTTACTCTTTCCTTACCCAGATTAGTCTGTTGAAATGTAACCTAGCGTTCTCTGGAAATTCTCTACTCTTTCATATCTTTTTGCCTTCTTGATTCATTAGACATATTTTGGCTGTCTAAAAATGCTATTGATTCCTTTAGACTAACTTCTTAAAGATGTGTTTTTCCTTTTGTGACAGAAGGAAGCTCTTCAACTGTTGGTACTTTAGCAATGAAATAGACTTCTTAAAGTTTATGGATACTTGAAGGGAGATCGAATTCCCATATTGGCCATCAGATTTGGCAAATGCATCTCTGTAACTTCTATATTGCTATTAATATAAACATGAGTCCTAAGAGACTGCAATGCCTTCTTATAGAGCTATTATGTGCACATTGTCTATGCATATGGGTAATACAAGATATGAGGAGCTCTTTTCTTTGTCTTAATCTTTTTTTTTCCTTTTTTCTTTTTTTTTCTTTTTTTTTTTTTTTCCTCCTGAGCAGATATTGCTAATTCTGCTACATAATGAAATGGTAAAATTTGCTTTCTATTTTGATTGTGGGTTTAATTTTGAAAATGGCTTTTTGCATTCTATTCTGTACAAAAGCAGATATAGTAAAGTATATATAAGCAGTCTCAGCATCTATAAATTGTTGGAAATGTCCCACAAAAACCTACTTTTTCCTGATATTTGCATATATTTAGCAGACTAACCTAAGCTTCAGACAAATACTTCAGGTTAACTTTTTGCTTCTGTAAGTACAGTTTTTTCTTTGAAGTCATTGGGACTATAACTGTTTGCCTCAATGACAGCTCTTAAACTTTTGGATGCTTCTGCAAAATAAATAAAACACCGAACAGTTCACTGATGCATCATCTGTTTGTATCTGACAGTTCTACCTGAAACATCTATTTTTCCCCCTATGCCTGTTGCTTTGTTCCTTTTTAGCCATTTTGCTGCTTTATGTTCAGAAACATACTTTTTAAAAAAAAGATGCTGTGTCAATGGGGGTTTATGCATTTTTTTTAGGTTCATGTGAGAAGGTCTGGAGTGCTATTGAGTTTAATGTGAAGCCACACAGTGAGAGCTAAGGTGATACTTGGCCCTAATCACATCTCCGAATGATATAGTGAAAGGTGGAAGCTAGTCATGACAAGGTTCAGATATGTCCACTTCTATCTGATTGTTGCTTATGATTTGTTTTCTCCCTGACACTAGTTTTTCTGTTATGGTGGTAACATCACTTATGTAAAAATTAGTTGATTGGTGATTTGAGCAATGCATTTGCGAAAGTATATTTTTTATGATATTATGTTAAATAATTGTACTCTCATTTCTAACATGAGTTCTCTTCTTAATTGTTTTAATTGTTTAATCTCAAATCTCAAACAATCTTTTAATTGCTTTTAATCTCAAAACTTTCCCATTTGGTCACTACCTGGCCATTAAGCTATTGCTCCCTCTGTGTGTTATTGAACTTGCTCACTGTTACTGTCATATTGTTTTTAAGGTTTGTTGTTATTCCATGGTTCCTTCTGCTAATGTTCAGCTTTTAAAAAAAAAAAAAAAAAAAAAAAAAAAA